>CM044007.1:18027473-18029973 GCA_024085815.1 Flaveria linearis | reverse complement strand
GTGTTGTTTGTGTTGTTGTGTGGTTTGTTGTTGTTGTTGTTGTGGGTGTTGTTGTGTTGGGTTGTTGTTGTGTTGTTGGTGTGTTGTTGTGTTGTTGTGTGTTGTTGTTGTTGTGTGTTGTTGTGTTGTTGTGTGTTGTTGTTGGTGTTGTTGGTGTTGTGTGTGTTGTTGTGTTGTTGTGTTGTTGTTGTTGTTGTTGTGTTGTTGTGTTGTTGTGGGTGGTGTTGTTGTTGTGTGTTGTTGGTGTTGTTGTGTTGTGTGGTGGTGGTTGTTGTGGTTGTTGTTGTGTGTTGTTGTGTGTGTGTTGTGGTGTTGTGTTGTTGTTGTTTGGTGTTGTTGGTGTTGTGTTGTGTTGTTGTTGTTGTTGTTGTGTTGTTGTTGTTGTGTTGTGTGTTGTGTTGTTGTGTGTGTTGTTGTTGGTGTGGTTGTTGTTGTTGTTGTTGTTGGTTGGGTGGTGTTGTGTGTTGTGTTGTGTGGTGTTGTTGTTGTTGTTGTTGTTGTTGTTGTTGTGTGTTGTGTGTGTTGTTGTTGTTGTTGTTGTGGGTGTTGTTGTGGTGTTGTGTGTGTTGTGTTGTTGTGGTTGTTGTTGTTGTTGTTGTTGTTGTTGTTGTTGTTGTGGGGTGTTGGTTGTTGTGTTGTTGGTGTTGTTGTTGTGTGTGTTGTTGTTGGTGGGTGTGTTGTTGTTGGTGTTGTTTGTTGTGGGTTGTTGTTGTTGTTGTGTGTTGGGTGTTGTTGTGTGGTGGTTGTTGTGGTGTTGTTGTGGTTGTTGTTGTTGGTGGTGTTGGTTGTTGGTGTGTGTGGTTGTTGTTTGTGGTTGTTGTTGTTGTGTGTTGTTGGTTGGTTGTTGTTGGTGGTGTGTTGTGTGTGTTGTTGTTGGTGTTGGTGTTGGTGTTGTGTTGTTGGTGTGTGTGTTGTTGTTGTTGTTGTTGTTGTGGTGTGTTGTTGTGTGTTGTTGTGTGTTGTGTGTTGTTGTTGTGTTGTTGTGGGTTGTGTTTGGTGTGTTGTGTTGTGTTGTGTTGGTTGTTGTTGTGTTGTTGTTGTTGTTGTGTGGTGTTGTGTTTGTTGGTTGTTGTGTGTGGTGTTGTGTTGTGGTGTGGTTGGTGTTTGTTGTTGTGTTGGTGTTGTTGTTGGGTTGTGGGGTTGGTGTTGTGTTGTTGGTGTTGTTGTGTGTTGTGTTGTTGTGTTGTTGTGGTTGTGTTGTTGGTTGTGTGTGTTGTTTGTTGTGTTGTTGTTGTGTTGTTGGTGTTGTTGTTGTTGTTGTTGTGTTGTTGTTGTTGGTGTTGTTGTTGTTGGTTGTTGTTGGTTGTTGTGTTGTGTGTTGTGTGTGTTGGTTGTTGTGTTGGTGGTTGTGGTTGTTGTTGTTGTGGGTTGTGTTGTTGTTGTTGTGTTGTGGTGGTGTTGTTGTTGGTGTTGTGTTGGTTGTTGTGGTGTGTGTTTGTGGTGTTGTTGTTGTGTGTGTTGTGGTGTTGTTGTTGGTGTTGTTGTTGTGTTGGTGTTGTTGTTGTTGTGTGTTGTTGTGTGTTGTTGGTGTGTGTGTTGTGTGTTGTGTTGTTGTGTGTGTTGTGTTGTGGTGTTGTTGTGGTTGTTGTGGTTGTTGGTTGTTGTGTTGTTGGTGGTGTTGTGTTGTTGTGTTGTTGGTTGTGTGTGTTGTTGTGTGTGGTTGTTGTTGTTGTTGTTGTTGTTGGGGTTGTTGTTGTGTGTGGTTGTTGTTGTTGTTGGTTGTTGTGTTGTTGTGTGTTGGTTGTTGTGTGTGTGTTGTTGTTGTTTGTTGTGTGTGTGTTGTGTTGGTGTGTGTGTGTTGTGTGGTGTGTTGTTGTTGTGTTTGGTGTGTTGTTGTGTTGTTGTTGGTTGTGTGTGTTGTTGTTGTTGTTTGTTGTTTGTTGTTGTGTGTTGTTGTTTGTTGTTGTTGTTGTTGGTGTTGTTGTGTGTGTTGGTTTTGTGTGTGTGTTGTTGTTGTTGTTGTGTGTTGTTGTTGTTGTGTTGGTTGTGTTGTTGTTGTTGTTGTTGGTGTTGTGTGTGTGGTTGTTGTGTGTGTTTGTTGTTTTGGGTTTGTTGTTGTTGTTGTTGTGGTGTTGGTTGTTGTGTTGGTTTGTTGTTGTTGTTGTTGTTGTTGTGTTTGTGTTGTTGTTGTTGGGTTGTTGTGTTGTGTTGTGTTGTTGGTGTTGTTGTGTGTTGTTGTGTTGTGTTGTTGTTGTTGTGTGTGGTGTGTTGTTGTGGTTGTGTGTGTGGTTGTTGTTGTTGTTGTGTTGTTGTTGTGTGTGTGTTGGTTGTTGTTGTTGTGTTGTTGTTGTTGTTGTTGTGTTGTTGTGTTGTGTTGTTGTGTGTTGTTGGGTTGTTGGTTGTTGTTTTTGGTGTGTTGTGTTGGTTGTTGTGTTGTTGTTGTTGTGGTTGTTGTTGTTGTTGTGTGTTGTTGTTGTTGGTGTTGTGTTGTTGTGTTGTGTTGTTGTTGTGTTGTTGTGTGTGGTTGTTGGTGGGGGTTGTTGTGTTGTTGTGTGGTTGT
>CM044007.1:17922473-18019973 GCA_024085815.1 Flaveria linearis | reverse complement strand
GTTGTGTTGTTGTTGTGTGTTGTTGTTGTGTGTTGTTGTGTTGTGGTTGGTTGTTGTTTGTGTTGTGTGTTTGTTGTGTTGTTGTTGTTGTTGTGTTGGTTGTGTTGTTGTTGTGTGTTGTGTTTGTGTGTTGTTGTTGTTTGTTGTTGTTGTTGTTGTTGTTTGTTGTTGTTGTTGTTGGTTGTTGTTGTTGTGTTGTTGGTTGTTGTTGTTTTGTGTTGTTGTTGGTTGTTGTTGTGGTGTTGTTGTTGTTGTTGTTGTTGTTGTGTGTTGTTTGTTGTGTGTTGTGTGTGTGTGTGTTGTTGTTGTTGTTGTGTTGTTGTTGTTGTTTGTTGTGTTGTTTGTTGTGGTGTTGTTTGTTGTTGTTGTTGTTGTTGTTTTGTGTGTTTGTTTGTGTGTGTTGTTGTGTTGTTGTTGTTGTTGTTTGTTGTTTGTGTGGTTGTTGTGTGTTGTTGTTGTTGTTGTTGTTGTTGTGTTTTGTGTGGTTGTGTGTTGTTTGTGTGTTGTGGTTGTTGTGTGGTGTTGTTGTTGTTGTTGTTGTGTGGTTGTTGTTGTTGTTGTTGGTGTTGTTGTTGGTGTTGTTGTTGTTGTTTGTTGTTGTTGGTGGTTGTTGTTTGTTGTTGTGTGTTGGTGTGTTGTGTTGTTTTTGGGTTGTTGTGTTGGTGTGTTGTTGTTGTTGTTTGTTGTTGTTGTTGTTGTTGTTGTTGTTGGTTGTGTTGTGTTGTTGTTGTTGTTGTTGTGTGTTGTGTTGTGTTGTTGTTGTTGTTGGTTGTTGGTGTTGTTATTTTATATTATTATTAATTTATTATTATTATATTATATTATTTATTATTAATTATTATTAATTATATTATTATTTTATTATTATTATTATATTATTATTATTTTGATTATTTAATTATTAATTAATAAAATATTTATTATTATTTATCATTATTTATACATGTTATCTGGTCTCCGATTTATATAGGAGTAATTGTACACTCACAATTCAACACATTTTCATTTTATTGCAAAGGCGGAACCTTTTGATTCTGAAATCCTCTACTAGGTACATATACTTGCTTTAAATTGTCAATTTTCTTCATTTTATTAGTCTGCAGGTCCTGATGATTCGAGCCAAAGTGACGAGCAGTAGGTCATCTTATATTTTGACGCCATAATCGCAAGTGAGCTTCATTAAAATGGTCATAACTAGGCTAAAAGGACTCTGTGTTTGGACGTTACAAAAGTCAAATAACCGCGGACCGAGGACAAATCTTTACGAGTGACATATTTTTCTTATAAAACAAAAAATATTTTCCATATGGCACTTTATATGAATTATGATGTTTTTAATACAAAGAACTTTAAAAAATAACATTCTTTAAAAAATATTTCTTTGTTAAAAAAAATAGAATGTTTAAAAAGACAATATTTCAAACCAAAAGGTTTTTTACGTAATTTTCACTGTATATTATCTCAAAAAAAATTAAATTCTAATCGTAACCCGTGTAGTATTGTATAGTAATTAGTGTTGTTTCTCATTGTACTTTCTATCTAACTCTTGCTAGAATTATTATGCACATCTTTTAGCTGTTAAAAAAATAGTATTGATAGATGAGATACGCACTCTTAACTGCAATATTTTATGTTGTTTTCTAGATATCCTAAGCCTCTTTGGGGTTTGAAATATAATTAATGTAATGGTTCTTATGATTAATTCAAAATACTGGTGTAAGATTTTTTATTATAAACACTACGTGTAGTCCGATTAAATATTTTTTTCTTTTCGGAATATCCCATAGACAAAAATCACATATGAAATTTGAAAACGTAAATACGTCTATGATTAACATTATTTTTTTTTTCTCTTTTGAAAGTACCATAGACAAAAAAATCACATATGAAATTTGAAAAAGTAAGTACGTGTATGGTTAACATTTCATGTTGTTAAAAATGAAATATATAATTACCTCAACATTTTTTTTACATTTTCCTACAAATTTTTTTTTTATAAATGTTTTAACGTCTTATAGAGATAGCAATAGGATGAGATAGGATGAGTTTGGACAGGTACGGGTAATCCTAAACTCATATTCGATTAAAAGATGTGTCACATGGCTAAAAAAACCACGCACATATATTGGTCACTACATGTAGGTCATCGGGCATACCCTATCGGTAAAGATTACTCGTTAGGTATACTAGTTAGATAGATTGGGGACACCAATCTTATAAGTTTGTGTCATTAACTATGACACCCTGCTAAAACGGAAGCACGGTAATTTATATCGATACAAGAAATGTCTATGGCGGCAACACTATTAGCGCGGTAGCCCAATTAGCGGCGACGGTTATTAGCGGCGACATGTCGCCGCTATTGATCCGTGATATGTTTTCAATTTCTTCACTTAGATTGGCCGTTGATAATGTTGTAGATCTAACGGGCACAGTCGTATCACCAGGAAAGAATGGATGTGTTCTTAAGCCGTTGGTGGATGAGCTTAAGCAGTTATGGGTGTCAGGCGTACGTACTAAAGACGCGGAGATAAACACGTTCTTTACAATGAAGGCGGCGTTATTATCTACTATAAACCACTTTCCAACTCGTAGTAGTTTATCAGGTTGGAGCGGGCAAGGTTACGAAACATGCCCTACTTGTAACGAAGACACTCCCTCTATACGTGTCATAAATAAAGTCATATATGCTGGTCATCATCAGTTCTTAGATGCTAACCATGAGCGGAGAACAAGTTTAGAGTTCAACGGAGAACCCGAGATCATATCCCCCCCCCCCCGAAACAATTTAATGATACTGACGTAGAACTTCAACTAGTCATCTACGCTATCGTTTACGGGTAAGCATCCTGATTTTAAGGGTGTAAAATCAAAGCAGGAGGAGTTTGAGTTGAACTGGTCCAAACGAAGCATATTTTTGAACTTGAGTATTGGTCTTCTTTGCAGTTAAAACACAACTTAGATGTGATGCATATCGAGAAAAATGTGTGCGACAGTTTGTTGGGTACTCTTCTAATGAATGAAAAGAGCATAGATACACCAAATGCATGAGTTGACTTGAAAATTTTAAATAGTCGGAGTAGGCAATGGTTGGAAAAAAATTGGCAAATGGTATAGCCCACACCCAAAATACTCATTGAAGATCGGTGATCGGAAGCTATTTGGTGAGTTTATAAAAGATGTTAAACTGCCTCATGGGTTCGGATCTAATATCAGCAAGAGAGTGATAGATAACAATAGTAATATTATTGTGTCACACCCTCAAAATCCACGTGCGGAGTTCTACCGCGAGGCGTGTGAACAAACCAGGATCACAGTCAATAGTTACTTGGAACGACTCTATATGCAACGTTTAAATAACAAACCAAAGTTCAAACTTTGTAATACATGCGGAAACGTTTAAACAAATAAAACAAACCCAAAATATAAAGATAAAATTATATATCATTGTTTAAGCGTTAGGATGCATGCTGACCCGTGTAGTGCTCCTAACAGCAGTCCAGATTAATGACCTGAGAATAGCATACTAAAAGTCAACACACGGTTGGTGAGTTCAAGAGTTTGTGTTTTAAACATAACAGTTTAGCAAAAGTGTATATCAAGTTTGCGTTTAATCATAACAGTTTAAACATAGCGTGTATCAACCCAATGGTTGATCAGTTCAGGTGTTCACAGTTAAACATCACAGTTTAACAATAGCGTGTATCAATCCAATGGTTGATCAGTTCAAGAGTTCACAGTTAAACATCCCAGTTTAACAACAGCGTATATTTAAGCATGTGCATTGTATGGCTAGCTAGCCCATTCACAAACGATATTAAATAGTGATTTCGACATTGAAGCTGACTGTGTTATGTTTGCCTCCTGTCACGACGTCTCATATCGTGACAAATATACATAGGACAAATTGCACCCGGTTGACCTCAGTCACACAGGTGGGGCTCGTCACACCCAAGTAGTACTACCCAACTTTCCCCGCTATCCAATATTAACAATTCGAAAGTGTGAGGACTTTTATAATGATAAACAGCACTATATTAATATCATACAGATCTTAAATATATAATGAAAACGTTTGTAACATTACCAGTATGCAATCTCCCCCAAAAGAGTTTAATAAAATGAACTTACCCAAAAGAGATTAGTAAAATAGTGGGGCCTGAACTCACCTTGAATTGATGAAATAAAATGAAGGGAAGCTTCAACAAATAATGCACGACCAAACACGATCAACACCTATTATTAATTGTAATTAAGTTTTTAAAACGTGTTCAACGCGAATAAATACATTGGTCGGATTCGGGTCGGTTCGGTTTGATGCGCACGATTTGATATACAAACAACACCACGTCTTAATAATATTACCAATATTGATATTAATAATAACAATGGCATGATCATAATTATAATGATAATATTCGTATTTGTAAATAATTTATGAAATTTATTAAATATATTCCTTCGTAAATCCATAATTAAAATAATATAATCTTTATTAATAACTTGATGATTTAAATCATCATTTAAAATCCTTTTATAAAAGTAACTATTATAACATTGTAATAATTATATAAATAAATAATTAAATAAGGTATTTAAAGAAATAATTTTCCAGAAATTAATTTAATAATCTTTAGAATAAGCAGAGTTTATAAAAATTATTTTTATAATTTTTAGGAAATTTCTGTATTTTTAAAAGGCTCAAAAAGGCATTTAAAAATAAATGTGGGTGTAAGGGTTCGAACCCTTGACCCCAAGGATTGCAAAGTGCTCAAGAACCGGTAGACCAAAGGCATACTGCCGCGAGAGTTATGGGTTCCAAATGATTTTAAACACAACCCGCAACAATCCCCCAATCCACCAAGAACCCTAGTTCGCAGATTGACCAAATTGAACCCCCATCGAATCTGTAAACGATTAGATTCATGGGGTTTTTGATCCCCATGTAAAAACGAATTCAATGGTATATTCAATTACCTGAATTGATTCGAGGTGATGCTCAGATTACACGAAGAACAAGCCGCGACAGGGTGATGATCAATCTGTGTGTGTGTGTTTTCAGATGGGTTTGAGTGTATAGAAAGATTAGGAATGATTATATAGCCGACCTTGTTTGATTAATTTGAATATTAAAGTGTTTAGTGCTCGATTATGGAGTTGGTCGCCGAAGTGGGTTAGGTTCAGTGGAAATCGCACCTAATCGACACTAATATTCAAATTGATGTGGCCCCCGAGTTCAAATCATTCACTAGAAGATGTCGGGACGATTTAATCGAGTTAAAAACGAGTGGTTTGGCCGTGGTGGCTCGCCGGAGCCGCGGCCGGCGGCGAAGTCCGGTGACCGGGATCGGGGAGAGAGAAAGAGAGAATTTTAAATAAATTTACACAATTGGTCCCTGAAGTTTGTTGTGTTTATTATTTTATGTTCAAACTATTTGTTTGAAGTTTCAAATATTACAAAATCAGTCCCTGGACTTATTTAATCAATTAAATTAATTTTGTGAATAATAATATTTTCATTATTATTATTATTTTCATTATTAACATTATTATTTTTAATAATAATATTATTATTATTGTCATTGTCATTATTTTTATTATTATTAATACCATTATTAAATACTAAAAATATAAAAATAAATTGTAAATTCACATAAAATTTATATTAAATCACGAAAAATTTTCGGGTTGTCACATTATCCCCCTGTTAGAGGAATTTTCGTCCCGAAAATTAAGATGTACTGGCAACATCCTTGAAACGGCTAGGATACTTACGCATCATTTCGTACTCTCGTTCCAAAGTGAACTTAGGACCATGCCGGGAGTTCCACGAACTCTGCCAATCAGAATTTTTCTATGCATAAGTTGTTCAACTTATTGATCCATAATTTCCAGAATATAATCTCGTGGTAAGGTGATAAGACCAACAATGATAAGAAAGGTTGTTCGTCAGAATTTAAGAATCACAGACGTCATCATATGAAACGATCTTAACGCATATCTTGTGAAGGTGTATTCCTCCTTTAACCAACCATGGGTCTAAAAATATGCTATGCGAAGATCTTGGAATGAGTTCATGACAATGGTCTATAATGCACCAATTGTCATCTTGACCATTAAGATAAGAGGCATTTTAAAAGGAAAGTTAAACAGAAGATCCATAGGATCACGAAGATTAGGTCTTGTCACTTGTGAAGATAAGACACTTGGACACACACCAAGTTACGTCTTTTCCTTTAGACCAAACCCATGTCTACAAGTTACGAAGGTTTATGAACCTTTATATTCACATCTCATGGAGAATAATAACGAGTCTTGTTGTTTAAATCCAAATGATTTTTAAGCTTAAGGATTCAAAAGCGATTCAAGAAGTGACTCGAGCAATAGGAAACATGCTTTGCAAGGTAGCAATATTTAGGTACGTTTACATACGCAGTTTCAACAAACCATAAGCACAGCTGAGAACATTTGTATGACTAGAAAGTCATGAACATAAGCTGACAATATCTTCAGCAGAGAGATTGTTTAGAAAAGCTACCATCGCACAATCACGTTTTGATGATAGCTCAAAATGAAAGTCGATAGATAAGGAATAAATGATTCCATATAGCTAGGTCAAATGAGGATAAAGGGAGATAAATCATCTTAAGAAGTTAAGTGATCCAAGCTTAGAATAAAAATCAACCTAAAGCGATTAGGTCTCCTTTCAGATTTAGAGATCATGCTTTGATTTGATAGGTCGAATCACCTTCTCCTGACGGACTACCTTGGTTTCCTTCTTCGATAACCAATTCATACGGTATTAAGTCTATGTCAAGGTCATGATCTTCGTGTACTTTTGTGTAACCTCTAATCATCACCATTGGTCAATTTAACAGAGTAAATAATTTCTAAACAACTAGGGTTAATGCTAAATTAAAGAATAATTCCAGAAGAATCCAAGCTTATTATCATCCCTGGTATTAAATAGATGTGTAACTATTGATGATAAGGTACGTACAAGTAACAACATTTAGTCTTGTCGAATGTGGTTTGCTTCAGTCGTAAATGTATAACCGCGTGATGTATTACTTTGACTTATATGACCTTTATTTCCATAATTTAACTGTTCTTACTTTCTAGCTATAGTCATTTCCTAATTCTGGTTGTTTCTAACTTGTCCTGGGGTCCTAATCGACCTAGGGCACACTTATAGTAATGGTCGGAACTCCAACCTTCTTAATGTCCTCGTTTAACACATGTTAGCTTAATCATATTAACCAACATAGCTAGGTTACCTTACCGCTAGATTGCTTGTTTGACCCTCCAACTTCTTTCTACTACTCACTAGATTTTCCAGTGTCCTTAATTCTATTTGGTCTAATGTCATAAGGTATGACATCAGCTTTGTCAATTTATGGAGTTTTTCAGTATAAAAAGCACAACCTAACCCTACCATTGCATGATTTTAGAATTACAATTCTAACTTTTGCATTTCATTCCTTAAGTAATAGTATTCAATCACCAAGGCTTTGAACTCACCTCAATAACCCTATATATAGCATCACCGGTATACTAAGAATGTGCTTAAACCGGTTACACGACATCCAAATTTTTCCTTAACATCATCCTAAAGAATAACGTAATGTATGTATAGAGAGTATCATCACTCTTCTATATTTCCTGTAATTCACTTTCATTCTAAGCATTCAATCAATTCCTCAGTTACTGAAATACTAAGTGGAGGAATGTCTCTTAAAATGATTGGAAATGAAGGCTCTAAGTAGGACAGGACTTAAGTAATAGCAAGTGTCAGTAATGTTTTGTTACCCTTTACAAGGTCTTACTATAATTATGATCCTAGCACCCTAGGGTATAGAATAGAAACTTGTAATACTCATGATCGTTACTTCTCCCTACGTCCACGTCCTCTTCCAGACATTCTTTAAATTACCAAATATCAACAGCTATCAGTCGTATGAAAATAGACCTTTTGTCTTGAAATGAAAAGGAAGAGAAATTCAAGGATTTAAAGGAACAGACAAGCTAGAGAACCAGTCCGAATCCGTGGGATTAACACAAATGTCATGGTTTGAATTTCGTCCAAATTCAAGGTAAGGGTGCGCATTCTTACAAGTAGAACTGATAGATAGTTAATGGCTATGTTCTATGAAGACCGAGACTTTCTTGTTCAAGGTGTAGGAATGATGACTTATACTGACTACAATGTTACCACCCGACCAGATTCACCGGACTTAGCATGCACGACAAATTACAATTACGTGTGCACCCGTAATGGTAACTTGCTTTGCATGATCACCCCGGTTCCTCCTATCAGGTTAACATATCTTGTCAAGTATAGTGGTCATCAATGGTTGAAGTACCAAATATGTACATATTGTATCAGGGTCGATCAATCAAGGTATACGAAAGGATCAGTAAAGTTTGGGAATCATTGACACGCCAAGGTAATTTGACCCATTTGCCTTAAAGACCTGTGTATTGACCATAGTTTATCACTCATCCCAGAAATCCCCAGGTAAGCATACCAGGTCTCGCAATGAGATATATGCGATATGCTAGCCTTAGCCCGAGGGCCTTTTGCCAGGAAATCCAGAATACAGGTGTCTATGTGTCACACAAGTTCATTTGGTTTATGGAATTCAAAACCACGATAATATTTTCATAGGTTAGACATAAAGTCTAAGGATTTGAACCTAAGATAATCAGTTAAGTTTAGGAAGTCTAGAAACAAGTAACTAACTAACTGTGTGCGGTTATAGTCTAGTGTGTATGCAACCTAGTTCTCTATAACCAATGGCTCTGATACCAATCTGTCACACCCTCAAAATCCACGTGCGGAGTTCTACCGCGAGGCGTGTGAACAAACCAGGATCACAGTCAATAGTTACTTGGAACGACTCTATATGCAACGTTTAACATAACAAACCAAAGTTCAAACTTTGTAATACATGCGGAAACGTTTAAACAAATAAAACAAACCCAAAATATAAAGATAAACATTTATATATCATTGTTTAAGCGTTAGGATGCATGCTTGACCCGTGTAGTGCTCCTAACAGCAGTCCAGATTTAATGACCTGAGAATAGCATACTAAAAGTCAACACACGGTTGGTGAGTTCAAGAGTTTGTGTTTGAACATAACAGTTTAGCAAAAGTGTATATCAAGTTTGCGTTTAATCATAACAGTTTAAACATAGCGTGTATCAACCCAATGGTTGATCAGTTCAGGTGTTCACAGTTAAACATCACAGTTTAACAATAGCGTGTATCAATCCAATGGTTGATCAGTTCAAGAGTTCACAGTTAAACATCCCAGTTTAACAACAGCGTATATTTAAGCATGTGCATTGTAATGGCTAGCTAGCCTATTCACAAACGATATTAAATAATGATTTCGACATTGAAGCTGACTGTGTTATGTTTGCCTCCTGTCACGACGTCTCCATATCGTGACAAATATACATAGGACAAATTGCACCCGGTTGACCTCAAGTCACACAGGTGGGGCTCGTCACACCCAGTAGTACTACCCAACTTTCCCCGCTATCCAATATTAACAATTCGAAAGTGTGAGGACTTTTATAATGATAAACAGCACTATATTAATATCATACAGATCTTAAATATATAATGAAAACGTTTGTAACATTACCAGTATGCTATCTCCCCCAAAAGAGTTTTAATAAAATGAACTTACCCAAAAGAGATTTAGTAAAATAGTGGGGCCTGAACTCACCTTGAATTGATGAAATAAAATGAACGGAAGCTTCAACAAATAATGCACGACCAAACACGATCAACACCTATTATTAATTGTAATTAAGTTTTTAAAACGTGTTCAACGCGAATAAATACATTTGGTCGGATTCGGGTCGGTTCGGTTTGATGCGCACGATTTGAGATACAAACAACACCACGTCTTAATAATATTACCAATATTGATATTAATAATAACAATGGCATGATCATAATTATAATGATAATATTCGTATTTGTAAATAATTTATGAAATTTATTAAATATAATTCCTTCGTAAATCCATAATTAAAATAATATAATCTTTATTAATAACTTGATGATTTAAATCATCATTTAAAATCCTTTTTTATAAAAGTAACTATTTATAACATTTGTAATAATTATATAAATAAATAATTAAATAAGGTATTTAAAGAAATAATTTTCCAGAAATTAATTTAATAATCTTTAGAATAAACAGAGTTTATAAAAATTATTTTTATAATTTTTAGGAAATTTTCTGTATTTTTAAAAGGCTCAAAAAGGCATTTAAAAATAAATGTGGGTGTAAGGGTTCGAACCCTTGACCCCAAGGATTGCAAAGTGCTCAAGAACCGGTAGACCAAAGGCATACTGCCGCGAGAGTTATGGGTTCCAAATGATTTTAAACACAACCCGCAACAATCCCCCAATCCACCAAGAACCCTAGTTCGCAGATCGACCAAATTGAACCCCCAATCGAATCTGTAAACGATTAGATTCATGGGGTTTTTGATCCCCATGTAAAAACGAATTCAATGGTATATTCAATTACCTGAATTGATTCGAGGTGATGCTCAGATTACACGAAGAACAAGCCGCGACAGGGTGATGATCAATCTGTGTGTGTGTGTGTTTTCAGATGGGTTTGAGTGTATAGAAAGATTAGGAATGATTATATAGCCGACCTTGTTTGATTAATTTGAATATTAAAGTGTTTAGTGCTCGATTATGGAGTTGGTCGGCCGAAGTGGGTTAGGTTCAGTGGAAATCGCACCTAATCGACACTAATATTCAAATTGATGTGGCCCCCGAGTTCGAATCATTCACTAGAAGATGTCGGGACGATTTAATCGAGTTAAAAACGAGTGGTTTGGCCGTGGTGGCTCGCCGGAGCCGCGGCCGGCGGCGAAGTCCGGTGACCGGGATCAAGGAGAGAGAAAGAGAGAATTTTAAATAAATTTACACAATTGGTCCCTGAAGTTTGTTGTGTTTATTATTTTATGTTCAAACTATTTGTAGAAGACAAATCAAGGCTCGGCAAAACATCATATGCGAAACCAAAGCCACGCGACAACAACAAGTCACGCGAGAAGCCTACTGTGCGAAAGACCAGATCCATGCGAGTCGCAGACTACGCGAAAGACAGCTGCCGCGCGAAAGTATGATCCACGCGAAAGGGATCTCGCGCGAGAACTCGTAGTTTAGTATAAATAGCTAGATTTCGTTTTGTAATTAAGCTTTTCGTTCATTATCATACTTATCTGTGCGAATTCGCACAAGACCTGTAATAGGTTGTTTGTTCTAATTGAAGAAGCATTTCTTGTTCAATCCATTCTTCTTTTCTATTCCAATCTTGTTTATATTCCGCGTTCACAAGATTGAGATCGTGTGTTACTGTTCTTTGGGAGTTTTCAGAGGTTTTACAATTGGTATCAGAGCATTAGGCTCTTGAACCACGATTTGGAGAAGAATTGGAGTGTGTTCTACTCGATTTTGAAGAATTCATCATCGATTACCTTAGATTCTGAGATGGAAAAGTTATGCTGCTCGATTGTGGAAGATTTGGACTAATCTGGACCTAATTGAACGTAATTAGTGGACTTTAAGCTTAATTTTGATTAAAATTGACTTAAAATTCATTAAAATTGGATTAAAATGAGTTTAATCAAACTTAATCAGTGAGCTGGAGGTGATATTCGCGTGAACAAACAGTTGGTAATCTGTTTCTGCACAAAATTGACTTTTCGCTTGATCTGCAAGTTCTCGCACGCGAAAACAGGTTGTTTTCGCTCAGTTAGGTATTTCACCTTTTTGTGCGATTCGCGTGAAAAGGTAATTCTGAAAATTCGCTCGAAAAGATCCATCGCGCGCGAAAACTCTCTACGCGCGAAATCAATTTTCGCACGAATTCTCTTCTCGCACGAAAACCAGAGTTTTGACTTTTCTGATCATTATGGCTTCAACAACACCGAATTTGAAGCATCTTACTGCTTCACTTCATCTAGACACTGAGATTGGAACTGGTAACAAGCCACCGAGGCTTTTATGTGAAGATGATTATACCGATTGGGCGTTTCGATTTGAAAGATATGTCATTTACACGGAACCTAAAATGTGGAGGTCTATACAATATGGTCCTTACATTCCGTTGTACAAAAATGACAAAGGAGAAATGGTTCAGAAACCTGAACATTTGTGGGATGAAGACGACATTAAGAGATTGGAACTGGATGATAAGGCGTATGCTGCAATTACTATGGCTCTTACTACTGAGATCTCACAAAATTTCAAGAGTTCAGGGGTGCTAAAGTGCTATGGGATGCTCTGGAATCTCAGATAATGGGCAACAAAGACATGAGAGAGAGCAAGAAGGATATGTTGAATCAAGAATTCAACATGTTCAATCATATTGTTGGTGAGGAGTTGGAAGCTCAAATGGCCAGGTTTGTTAGACTGGTCACAAAAATGAAGAGTGCTGGTATTACTATGGAACCCATTACTGTGAATAAGAAGTTACTCAACTCACTTCCTTACAGTTGGAATAACAACTGTACATTGATAAAGAGAACCAAAGACTTGTATACTCTTCAGTTGACCGATCTCATCTCAACTATCAAGTCTTATGCTATGGATGATAAGCAGCGAGCTGCTAATCATCTCAGTTCTCTAGGTGCTGAAGGAACTGCTCTCTACGCAAAGATGGCTAGTAATCCAAATTACTATGTCAGTTATACACAAATGTGTCAACAACAACAATCGGGAAGTGCAGCATCTTCATATATGCAACCAGCAGTAACTCATCAAGTTCATGTTCCAGCAGCTCAACATTATTCCCCCATCATCCACCAACAAGTCTCTCAACCTCAAGATTCTCATAGTGGTCAACATGCTTATGTTGCTACTACTAATCCATCCAAGCAGACTGTTCAGATTGCTGAGGAGCATCTTGCTCTTTTCACCACATTTATGTCAAGTTATGAAGCTTTTATGGCCGGAAGACTTTCTGCTCCAAATATTCTTGTTGATGATCTTCAACAAGTTAATCCGGATGATGTTGAAGAAAACGACATCAAATATCAGATGGCCATGGTAGTTTACAGGGCGAAGAATTTTGCTAGAAGAACTGGAAGGAAAATGTTTGGTGTTAATAATTCTAGCAAAATCGGTTTCGACAAATCAAACCTGAGGTGTTACAACTGTAACAAACCAGGTCATTTCGCCAGAGAGTGTACTGAACCAAAAACAGTTCAAAATGAAGTCCCAAAGAAGATGGTGACTGTGGAGATAGAGCAGAAGAAAGACAAAGCTGGTACTTCTAGTGGCAATAAAGCATTAGTTTCTCAAACAAATGCTGAATACGATTGGTCTGATCAAATGGAGGCCCTTGATCTGACTTTGTCTCATGCACTCATTGCAAAGATTGTGCCAGAACCAGAAGAGGAAGAAAACTTGTTTGCTGAATTCGTGTCTGATGATTTGTTGGAGGGCTTGTTTGCTACAGAAGAAGAAGAGAAGGAGAGAATTGAAGAGGAGAAAGAGAAAGCTGAGAAGAAAGAACAGGTTGAGAAGGTTGATGAAGAAAAGATTGTGTTTGAAGATGACACTGTTGAGCTCACAGTCAAAAGCACATGTATTGATCAAAAGACTGTTGTTAGTGCTCCAGTGGAAAAACCAACTGATAACATGAAAGCATTCATGGTCAAGAAGGCAGAGGAAACAGAAGGGGAAACTTCAGAACTCAAGGTATATGATGACTTATGTCAAAATGCATGTGTTGAGAAAGTTCAAAGATACAGAGTTCACAATGAAAGCCTGATAATGGAAGTTGAAAAACTTCAGTATCAAGCTAGTAAACACAAGTCAAATGAAAGGATTTTTAAAGACAAACTTGAAGGTTTAAACAAAACAATTTATAATTTGAAATTAAATCTTCATGATAAAGAATGTACTAATAATGACTTGACAAACAGAAATAATGAACTCGCTCTAGAAATTAACAGACTCAACAGTGAATTAGCCACGGTTAAATTGACTGTTGAGAAATTTGAACTTTCATCAACAATGGTTGAGGGCATAATCAAGTCACAAATGACTCAGAAAATTAAAGGAGGAAAATGTGGTGTTGGGTTTTCTAACATTGCTCCTCCAATTAATCATGATTATTCATGTTTACCTTCATCTGAGAACATTTGTGATTCTGATATGGTATATGGGATTGGATTTTCTCCATCTCAAAACATAAAACCTTCTGTTAAAATAAACTTATCAGTTGATCCTATCATAGCACCCAAAACTAAACAATCATCTGAAAATCTTTTTGCAGATAAAATGAAGGTGGATGGGTTGGTTGAAGATTGGGAAAGTGAGAGTGAGAATGAGAATGAATGTTTAAATAATAAGAATGTAAAAGTTTCACAATCTGCTTGTACTCAAAATTTGTCTGGAATGAAAAGAAGGTTGATTTGAATGAGTTGCAATCTAATAGTAAAAATCATTTGAATGCAAATCAAAGGGCTAATCAAAAGGAAAGAATTGAAAAGGATTTTAAGAGTCGATTCATTTCTAAGGGTGTAATCGAAAATGAAGAACATATTTTTAAAGAAAAAAATTCTCGATTCTTTAAAAATAAACTTCATTATAAAGCTAACCTTGTGAATCAAGATGTTTGTAGCCCAGATTTGCAAGTGAATAATTCTTCTGCATGCAATCTCACAATTCAAAAGCCTGGTCCTTCTCCAGCACCAATCCGTATATCTAAGCCTGGTCCTTCTCCAGCACATTCAAAGTCTGGTCCTACTCCAGCAAAGACAAATACTGTTCATATTCCAACACCAACAATTTCACAAGTCAAAATTGCCAAATCTCCGAATCAAAGTGGTCATAATACTTCAATTTCCTCGAATCTGCAAAAGATGAATTTGCAATTGTCAAACGAAACAAAGATTCGAGAGACTGTGGAGAAAGTTAAACCTAGTCAATCTAACTTTGGTTTTTATGACAATTTTCATAATTGTCATCCACAGTTTGTTTTCCACACACAACTGAAGAGATGCTTTCAGTGTGGAAACACAAATCACTTGGCAAATAATTGTCCTTTTAGACAAAAATCATTAAGTAAACAAAGATTTCATAATTCTATTTCTCATAATAGAAAATTATTTTTCACTCGTGGAAAATTATCAAATAATATGAAATCAAAGGTTGCTAATGAGTTTAATGACAAACGGGATAAGAATTTGACCAATGATATAAAAGAAAATGTCAAGCCTAAAAGCATAAATGAAAAGAATGATGTGCAAACAAAATATAATAATCTCAAATCATTTTGTCTTACTGCAACTCAGAATGTGCTCAAGTCATGTTTGACTTGGGTACCAAAATCTAAGTAATTTTGTTCCTAATGCAGGGACAATCGCGAAAGGCTACTGACAGTCTATGGCATGTTGATAGCGGTTGTTCTAGACATATGACGGGTAACTTATCATTACTACAAGATGTGCAATCATACAACGGAGGAAGAGTGATATTTGCAGGAGACAGAGGAGGACGAATTACAAAACGGGGTACAGTTACCAATGGTGTCCTGAGTTTTGAGAATGTTAATTTTGTTGAGGAATTAAAACATAACCTGCTAAGTGTGTCTCAAATCTGCGACAAACAATATTCAACACACTTTACTAATAATGAATGCTTAATATTAAAACCAGGTTTTGTTGTTCCAGAAGAATGGGTTTTGATGAGGACTCCGAGAGACAATGACACATATCTTCTTGATATGCATTGTTCTAATTCTTTGGTAACAGCCTCTTGCTTATTATCCAAAGCCTCGGAGAATGATTCCATGTTATGGCATCGTCGATTAGGACATGTCAATCTTAAAAACATGAATAAACTTGTACGTGGAAATCATGTAATTGGTTTACCTGAAAAGGAATATCATTTAACTAAACATTGTTTGTCATGTTCTAAAGGTAAACAACATAAACTTCCTCACAAACCAGTTGCACACAACTCAGTCGAATCAATCTTACAACTCTTACACATGGATCTTTTTGGTCCAGTAAGTGTTCTAAGTTTGGGTCGAAGATCTTATTGTTTGGTTGTTACTGATGACTTTTCAAGATTTACTTGGGTGTTTTTCTTAGCATCTAAGGATGAGACTCCACATCTATTGATCAAATTTATTACTTTGGTGGAGAATCAGACAGAGAAAAAGGTAAAATGCATCAGAAGTGACAATGGGACAGAGTTTTGCAATCAAACTCTGAATGAGTTTTGTGAATCCAAGGGAATTGCCAGACAATTCAGTGCTGCTGGCACTCCACAACAGAATGGGGTTGCAGAAAGAAGAAATAGGACATTAATTGAAGCTGCTAGAACAATGATCTCTGCCGCTAAATTACCTTTATTCTTTTGGGCAGAAGAAGTAAATACTGCATGTTATGTTCAGAATCGTGTGTTAATCAACAAAACATTAAATAAGACTCCTTATGAAATCTTTTATAATCACAAACCCAAAGTTAAATATTTTAAAGCCTTTGGTTGTTGTTGCACTTTGTTACATACAACCGAATCATCTTCAAAATTTTCTGAAAAGGCTGATGAATGTTACTTTGTGGGATATGCTGCCAATAAGGTTGCATATCGTGTTTATAATAAAAGAACTAGACAAATAATCGAGTCATTTAACATTGATTGGCACGAACTTAACATAACTGATGCAGGTTCAGCTCCTTCATGGGTTTATGATTATGAATCCTTGTTCATAAATTTTAATATTTCTAAATCTTCATCTGCAGATTCTAATTCTCAATCAATCACCTTGGATAACCAAATAATTGAGGAACTTCCTTCTTTGATATCTGATGATTCTGCTACTGTTTCATCATCCAAAGATATTCCGACAGCTTCTGTGCCTGTATCTGCCTGTTCTGAGTCTTTAGATATTTCTTCAGAACAAATTCCTACTCAGGAGCTGGAAGAATCGTTGAGTTCTCCGTTATCTTCATCTTCTTCAGACACTATACACACACCGATAGAGATCATTCAGGTTCCATTTGATGAGTCTCCAAATGTGTCAACTGCTTCTGAAACTCCTATTTCAGATGACACAATTGATGAAACTTATGTGCCTCTATCTCAACATACTGAAGAAGTTCTTGATAATGTTGAACATATTACAAATTTGGAAGATGGAATGGTTGCAGATGAGATTCCTCAATTGAGAATACATAAAACTCATCCAACTGAAGCAATCATTGGCCCGTTGCACGAAGGTGTAGTTACCAGAAGTCGATCAGGAGCAATCAATACATGTCTGTATGCTTGCTTTATATCACAAACAGTGCCCAAGAATGTGGAAATGGCACTTAAAGAAAACAGCTGGATAGAAGCAATGCAGGATGAGTTGATGCAATTCAAGAAGCTCAATGTTTGGCATCTTGTTGAACTACCAAAAGATAAGCTTCCGATTGGAACAAAGTGGATTTTTAGGAATAAGACGGATGAAAAGGGTGTTATAGTTAGAAATAAAGCACGCCTTGTGGTGCAGGGATTTTATCAAGTTGAAGGCTTAGATTATGAAGAAGTGTATGCTCCAGTTGCAAGACTAGAAGCAATACGCATTTTCTTAGCCTTTGCCTCATTCATGAACATCAAGGTGTACCAGATGGATGTTAAGACTGCGTTTTTATACGGAGAAATGAAGGAAGAAACCTATGTTTGTCAGCCTCCTGGATTTGAAGACCCAGATCATCCTGATTATGTTTACAAGTTGGATAAGGCTTTATATGGTTTACATCAAGCACCTCGTGCTTGGTATGCAACTCTGACTGAACATTTGCTTGCAAATGGTTATTCAAGAGGTGCAATTGATCAAACATTATTCATCCGAAAATCAGGCGATGATATTATTTTGGTTCAAATCTACGTCGATGATATTATTTTTGGTTCCACAAATGATAGTATATGCATGGAGTTCGAAAAGGTGATGAAGAAGAAGTTTGAAATGAGTTCACTTGGAGAAATTTCATTTTTCTTGGGTATTCAGGTTACTCAATCTGAAACGGGTATTCTCATTCATCAAGAAAAGTATGTTCAGACAATTCTTGAGAAATACAAGTTTCAAGACTCCAAAGTAGCTCCAACTCCAATGGCTTCTCGTCCTACTCTTACTCCAGATCCATTAGGTGAATCAGTTGATCAGCATCTTTACAGATCGATGATTGGTTCCCTTATGTATCTCACTGCAAGCAGGCCGGATGTTATGTTCCCTGTTTGTCAGTGTGCCCGCTATCAAAGTGATCCAAAGGAATCACACATGAAAGCTGTCAAGAGGATTTTCAAGTATCTCAAGGGTCAACCCAAACTTGGTCTTTGGTATCCTCGAAATTCCGATTTCAATTTATTTGCTTATACTGACAGTGATTATGGTGGTTGTAACTTAGACAGGAAATCGACCACAGGAGGATGTCAATTCTTGGGCAACCGACTCATTTCTTGGCAGTGTAAAAAGCAGAACACTGTCTCTACATCCACTGCCGAAGCTGAATATGTGGCTGCTTCGAGCTGTTGTTCCCAGCTTGTCTGGATTCAGCAACAACTTCTCGATTATGGTCTCAACATTTATGACACACCAATTTGGTGTGATAACACGGCAGTTTTAAACATCGTGAAAAATTCCATCCAACACTCAAAAACTAAACACATAGACATCCGCATACATTTTATCCGCGACTGTTTTGATCGTAAACTTATTCATCTTAAACAAGTGCCGTCAACTGAAAATATAGCTGATTTATTTACCAAGGCATTTGATCATTCTCGATTTGATTTCCTAGTGCAATCATTGGGAATGATTAACTTTGGATAAATTGGTTTAATGAATCTTCACAACAAGATTTTTCAGTTTTTAATAATGAATAAAATTGCAATTGTTTCTTTTTCTTAAAAGGACAATCACAATTTTAGGGGGAGAAAATTAGAAAAGCAAGTTCTGAAAAAATATTTTTGGTCTTAGGGGGAGTTAAGATCAAAGGATTGCCAAAATCAAAAAGAAGAAATTTTCATGCTTAAATGAGAAATGATATTACAAAGTTCAAAACAAGTATAAGTACTTTCAAAGGCATACATACTATATATACTTGGATTATGTTTGATATGTTGATAGGCTTTGCTTTCAGAAATGAAAAGATCATAATTGAGTGATTACACTTGAATTAAAGAAATATGATTTAGTGGGGAACATATCAGGATTCTGTGCCAAAAATGTTCTAACACAGACTGAGAGATATAATCTTGTCATACTCAAGCCTGTATATGATTGATTCAGTGACTATCATAACTCTATATATATATAAAAGATAAAAATACAAAAAGAAACAAAAAGAGAAAAATACAAAAAGAAAATAATTAAGCAAAAAGATGCCAAAAGGAAAAGGCCATATAGGATAAAAGATGCCAAGAAGCACAACAAATCAAAAGATATGTCTATATGACATACATACTATATGGTATATATTTTCTGATTTTGAGAATAGTTTTTAACTTTGGAAGGCAAAATCGAAAGATGGGGCATGTAAGTCCGAATGGCTTGTAAGTCCTAAACATCTTGAGAGGGCAGACATAAGTCCGGATGGCTGTCAATAAGTCCTTAAACTTGTTAATATTCCGGGTTAAGAATTATTTCTCGGGCTAGTTATGCTCAAATAGTTATATTTAGGATTACAATAAATGGTATCACTGATCATCAATGCATGGTTAAAATCAAATTGGGGTGACTTGAAAAATCTTAATAGTGTCTTGAAGGATAATAATAATTCTACAGAAGTTCTGATTGTGGGATCCACTGACTTATATCAAATTAACACAAAACATGATATATATATCACTCATTATGTGTCTGAGTAAAACCTGAAGTATAAGTTTAAAAGGACAAAATATATTGACAATCAACTTAACCAGTTACTTTAAATAAAGCCGGACAGAGTCTTAACTTGACAAAGAACTATATGATCTCATTATGAAAATTCTTACAATACAAGCAAATCCTATCTTGATTCTTCAATTGTTTTCATTATTTTGTTATTTTGTATGTAAGTGTTTGTTTTTATTTCACATTTATAGTGTTTTATTTTAGGACAAAGAAATAACAAGAAAAATATTTGAAAATTGAAGATTCATTAAGTTAATTAATCACTTGGTAAATAACAATTTATGTTGACATAATTCATTGAAAATAAAGGATTGAAAAGTCTGAAACATAAGAAATACTATGAAAAACTTTGAAAACATTTGAAAACGTTGAAAATTTTGAAAAATAATTGTTTTGTGCGACAAGGGAACCTCACGCGAAAAGGGATGTTTCGCGAAAATGTGTTTTCGCGTGACTAGCTTTTGGTATAAAAGGCACACTGTTCAAGACATTTTCACTTTTAGCTCAAAACCTACCCGAAAACCCTTTTCGCTCACATACCCGAAATCTCCTCTCGCATACTCCAAACATTACATTATCTCACTCATCTTCTGTTATTTTGATTCACATCATACTCAGTACGTGTTTAGTGTGATTTTCAAGGTATAAAATGTTCGATTTGGTTACTGTAGATATGCACTATAAAGGGAAACTTAACAACTTAAAATAAAATCTTAAAATCATGATTAAAAGATGAAATTGAATGTTGAAATACACCTAATAGACTTAGGCGACAGCTATGATCTGGATTTCTTGGATTAAAAACAAGTTTTGAAGTGTTAATTTGAACTGTGATTTGTGCGAATCGCACAAGAAGCTGAACAGTCGCGAAAACGATTTCTCGCGTGAATTGGGTTCTCGCATGAGTCTTGTTTTCGCATGATAATATACACGTTTTCGCTTGAACTAAGTTTTCACAAAGTCCTTTTGCATGAACTAAGATTTCGCTTGAAAAGAAGTGTCGCGTGAAAAGCGGTTTCGCATGAAACAATTGACAATCATCTTGAATCTTCGCAAGAGTTGATTTTACTCATAACAGAATGTTGTAAAAGTTTCTAAGTGTTGAACCACTTGTGTCTCAATTGTACTTGTATTCAATGACTTTTGTTGATAAACCTTAAAAGTAATAGAACTTTGAGATGATTAAGTGTTTTCAAGTAATGAAATTTTCTAAGTAAAAAGAATTGTGGTTCACATGCTCTAAGTGTAGAAACTATTTTGTCATAATTAAGTTATATTCTAAGTGTTCTAATTTCAATCTTATTTGACAATGCAGATGGCACAAATGATCTTTAACAAGAATCATAATTGTGTTGCTTATCTGGACGAGGTTCCGGAAGGAAAGGAACTATTTCATTCTATGATCGAAGGCTTGAAGAACTCTCGTATTGTCTATGCTATATCAGCTGATCCTGCTATTTATTCTGAGCTCATAGATTCTTTCTGGAGCACTGCTGCTCTGGAAAAGGACCAAGCAGGAAACCAGATTATCACGGCTACTGTGAAGGACAAACGAGTGACAGTTTCTCAGTCCATCCTGAACCGAGTTCTTCTATTCGATGATCAAGAAGGAGCACCAACTAGACTTGATGATGACACTGTGATTGATTGCTTGACTCGTATGGGATACGAGTACAGATATCCAAGTCTTGAGAAGAAATGGTTACCACCGTACTGGAAATACTTATTTCATATGGTGATTCATTGTCTGAGCAACCTCAAGGCTGGGATGGATAGCTTGAGTGCAGTGTTTGGCTCATTACTAGTTTCATTGGTTGATGACATTCCCTTTAGCATATCTGGGGTTATATTTCAGGAGATGGTAAAGAATGCTACAGCAAATCCTGGAAAGAAGTTCATTATGTACCCGAGATTTATCCAGTTGGTGATAAATGATGCTTATCCTGAGCTTGCTACTCAGAGATCTCCTAAGTATGTTGTACAGACTGTGAAGAAGGAGATTTTCTCACATCTAACTGGAGCCAGAGGCAACAAATGCTCTGGTGAAAGTTTTGCCAAGATTGGAAGATTTTCTGAGATTGAAGAAAATGTCGATGAGCTTGGTGAAGGTGGTGCTCATACTGATGAGGCACAAGCTGGGGCTTCTACTTCTACTACAAGAGATACTGTGGATGAAGAGATTGAAAAGCTTTTTGAAGATGAACCTACACATGAAGGAGGAATGGAAGAAGTTGTTCATTCTGCTTCTAGTTCCGATACTGTTAGTGATCAGATAGGGAATGTTCCTTATGTGATTCAAACTGATCCAACTCCTTCTACTCCAACATCATCTCGACCAAGTGAGGAAGAGAGGGACACTGATTATGTCCCGGAAGAGTCTCCAAGTACATCATCGAGACGCAAACGAATGGCAAAAAGAAAAGACTTCCCATCGAGAAAGAGAGGTCGTGGTGGTATTATTCCCAGGAAACCACGAACACAAGTGGTTATTACAGAGGCTGATCAGACCACTTCTTCTGAAGTTCAGAGATCACCTGCAAATGTGATCACGAGGGAAGAATCTCATGTTGATACGACTACTGTTAGTCCTGAAACAGAAACAGTTCCTGTTTCTGGAGCATCTAATGTTCCTGTTTCTGGTTTCTCTACACCTCCTCATCAGGAGAATTGGAGTTTGATGTAGATACACTGTTGAATACTCCTCCTGAGTTTCAGAGGAGAGAAGAATCAACAAGCACTCCAGGTTCTATCACGTTGGAAGAAAGAATAAAGAACCTGGAGAAGGAAAATTTTGAAAATATGAAATTGATTGCTGAGTTGAAGAAAAGTAATGAAGAAAAGTCTAATCAGATAACCATGATTCATCTTGACTCAGCTATCAAAGATACCAGATTAGCATCTCTTGAGCAACAAATGAAAAACATATTTGACTACTCATCTGGGTTGGAGAGACAACTAAACGAGCTTAGAGAATTTATCTCTCAGACCTACTTTCATCAGCCACAGAACATAAGATCTACTACTGTGGTTGGTGAATCTAGCAGACGATCTCCAAGCCCACCTCCTACTGAGACAGTTCCTGAGAAGGAAACGGTCAACGAAGCACAAGCATCCACTGTACAGCAAAGTGGTAGCACTACTGAAGATGTTCCAGTTTCATCTGAAGTACCTATCACCGAGGCTTACACATCTACTGCTTTCGTTGAGCCGGAACACATGGTGTCTATGCCTATTATTCATGAACAGGAGGATGAAGAGTTAGTTGATTATGCTGATTCTGATGATGATAAGGATGAAGATGATGAGAATGACGATGAAGATGATAATGGTGATGATAATGATGATGGAGATGATGATGGAAATGATGGTGGAGATGATGGTGGAGATGATGGTGGAGATGGTGGAAATGTTACAGGTTCTTCTTCAAGTCCTACTGGAGAGACTAACACTGACAATGTCGATAGACCAAGTGTTAGTAATCCAGAAGGATATGATCCAATAGACCCTGCCACAGAAAGTGTGTATGAAAAGGAATTATATTCTTTTCAACAAACTTCATCTGAAACTGTTGAAGAAGAACTTGATATTTTTGAAGATCTGGAGGAACAGACTGAATACACAGATATTTTTGGCAACAATCTTCAAGAATTATTCAAGGACATTAATCTTGAAGAAGGAGAAATTCCTACAGAGACTGTGAGTGGTGAAACTCCTACTGATACTACAAAGACAGATAATACTGGTCAGATTGCCCTATACACTAGAGGAGGTTTACAGTTCAAAGCACCACCACCACCTACTGAAGCTCACTTTCTGTTTATATCTAAGCCAAAACAAAAGTATGGTGAAATGTCTCACGTTATTAGCTGGGCTTATGATGGTGAGAAAAGAATGTATGTTATAAAGAGAAGAAATGGAGAGATTGATTATATAAAGAGCACACAAGACTTTCATACTTTACGTGCTGCTGATTTATATTCTATGGGCAAAGCTCCATTCTTCAATGAGAGTAATCACAGTGAAGCTGAGCTCATGAGATCCATGATTAGAAGGGAGATGCGCACAAATTTCAAAGACTTTAAGACTGCAAAATCAAAGTTGATAGATGACTCAACACGAATTGATGAAAATACTAAAGCTCCAATGAAGATACGAGTCTATCAACATCCTAAATTTATCAGAAAAGTCCCTGTGCATGCTCCAGTTCCTCCAAACTCTTTGAAGCAACTTCTATCCTGGAGATGTGAAAAGGATTCCGGTCACGCTGTGATCAAATGTATAGACAGGTCTTATCGAATCATTGATCCAGCAGACTTAATGAAGTTTGGCAAAGACGACTTATCCAAGCTGTTACATTGCCCTATCTCAGCTGATGAGTCTGTTTACTTTCTATCTTGCCAGTACGTATGGATGATTGACCGGATCCTGAGGAATAAATGGTATGCTTATGCTGGATCTTACAAGAAGGCAAACATTGACTTTGATTGATTATGTTTCACCGAGCCTAGGGGGAGATTGTAGAAGACAAATCAAGGCTCGGCAAAACATCATATGCGAAACCAAAGCCACGCGACAACAACAAGTCACGCGAGAAGCCTACTGTGCGAAAGACCAGATCCATGCGAGTCGCAGACTACGCGAAAGACAGCTGCCGCGCGAAAGTATGATCCACGCGAAAGGGATCTCGCGCGAGAACTCGTAGTTTAGTATAAATAGCTAGATTTCGTTTTGTAATTAAGCTTTTCGTTCATTATCATACTTATCTGTGCGAATTCGCACAAGACCTGTAATAGGTTGTTTGTTCTAATTGAAGAAGCATTTCTTGTTCAATCCATTCTTCTTTTCTATTCCAATCTTGTTTATATTCCGCGTTCACAAGATTGAGATCGTGTGTTACTGTTCTTTGGGAGTTTTCAGAGGTTTTACATGTTTGAAGTTTCAAATATTACAAAATCAGTCCCTTGACTTATTTAATCAATTAAATTAATTTTGTGAATAATAATATTTTCATTATTATTATTATTTTCATTATTAACATTATTATTTTTAATAATAATATTATTATTATTATCATTGTCATTATTTTTATTATTATTAATACCATTATTAAATACTAAAAATATAAAAATAAATTGTAAATTCACATAAAATTTATATTAAATCACGAAAAATTTTCGGGTTGTCACATATTGGGCTAAAATGTCATGATTGTTATATTCTCATTCAACGTTTGATACCGATTGGGGTTAGATGTTTTTTGGCCAAAGATACTTATACATCAATAGTTGATCTTTGTATGATTTTTAAGAGGAATGAAAAAAGCTAAGCATGGCATTCCGATAATATTATGAAAGTTAGAGTTGATATATCCTCAAGCATTTTTGACATTATGGTTTATTTAATTTTGCATTTACCTGATGAAGCGATTCATGGTGGTCCAGTATGTATGAGATTGATATATCCATTTGAAAGATATATGAAAAAACTAAAAAATTATGTCGGAAACAAAGCAAAGCTAGAAGGTTGCACTACTAGATAAACTTCAATATATGACACGCAATGCACGCCATCTTTTGGATCAGATGACGTGCACATGCGCGTCAAAGAAAGGGTAGTTATAAATAAAAGATGACACGCATCTGTGCGTCATCTCTTTATGATGTGCAGACGATGTCGCACATTTTATGACGGGAAACAGATGACATGCAATGCGCGAAATAGATGACACACAATGCGTGTCAAGGAAAAGGTAGTCATAATGACAAAATGACGAATGTTAGCGTGTCATCTTTGTAAATTTTATGACGCGCTCAAGATGATAAGCAATGTCCATCATAAATTTAGCTACTTTATTAAATATATGTATTATTATTTTATATATTTTACCTGCTGTTTTTATAAAACTATAAATTAATAATTGTCGAATAACTACAAAACAAAATTCATTTTATTAAATACTAATAAAAATTACAAAGTTGTTTCAAATTCACATACAAATATAAAAGGTACAAAGTAGTTTCAAATTCATTTAATTGTCTAATATGTAACACTATACATAAATAAAATTTAAACATAACGCGAACACTCTTTGCGAATTCCATCCAGACTTGAAGTATCCAGACTTGAAGTAGCCACATATTTAGTTTTTGCAGTTGATTTGGATATTATTTGTTGCTTCTTTTACTGCCATTAAATCAACCACCACCAAGAAATTGACATCCACCAATGGTTGACTTTTTATCCAAGTTACATCCTGCTAAAATATGAATTTTTAGGATACCACAGGCCACGTGCTGGTTGATCCTTGAGATATTTAAAAATCCGCTTGATACTAATTCACACATACATATAGAAATAATAACGCAAAAGTAAACAAAATAATAAAGCATCAAGTTATCATTGAAGATGCTTTCAATAGCTATTTTTATAGACGCATCCTGATCTGTGACAACAACTTTAGGCTGATGACCATGCGATTTTAGAAAAACAGTGAGCAACCATTTATACGATTCAAGTGATTCAGATGACAGCAGCCCAACACCAAATATAACATTACGAAAATGGTTATCAATTCCGGTAAATGGAACAAAAACCATTTTGCACCTACGGAAAAAAATAATTTTACAAAAAATAACATCAATAACGCAATACATTAAAAAAAGCAAAATGATAAATTTCAAACATACATAACGCAATACATTAAAAAAGCAAAATGATAAATTTCAAACATACATACTTGTTGGTTTTAAAAGTTGCATCAAATGAAATGACATTTCCAAATGCAATATAATTCCTCTTGCATTTTTCATCAGCCCAAAACAACCCGATCAATGTACCATTTTCATCAACTGTGTATTCAAATGAATAGTCAGGGAGATACTCTTTCTTGCTAAGCAACCTTTGAACAATCAAGTCTACGTCATATTCCCCGATGTACCAGTTTAACTTACTTTTAAAATTCTTGCACTCAGTTACCGTCACACCAACATGCTCAAAGCAGTCATATTTAGTCTTCATCATATTAAATGTCCTCCCTATACCTAAATTAAGGGTTGCCAAATCGTAAATACCTTTTCTTGTACGAAAGACAACTTCCGATTAGAACGTACAAGGTGCGTATCCTCTCTACCACCAACTCGTGATTATGCGCTTCACAAAACTTATAAATTTGGAATGTCTTACCATCATAGCAGTTTAAAACAATTAGAGCCTTACACCCAGTTCTAATTGAATACCTTTTCGTGTTCATCTTTTTTGATTTCTTACTAATAGAGTCACATGAATCATATCTTTTAAAGGGTCAACTCCCCTCCTTACAACATGTAATATATTTCAAGTTTAAAATCCCATTGCTTGAGTGTTCAGCACCTTTTGAACACAAAATCCACCTGGTTTTTCATATGCCATGTAAAACTCATAAGCGTTATTTATGGATGAAAATGTCATTCCCACAACCGGTTTATATGACATTGGAACTTCCGGGATAAACCATTTGTCACATTCTTTGAAAACTTCTAAACGACCTCCTAAAACAAAAATATAAAAAAAAAAAATCACGCAACCATTATATTCAAATTAGGCAACAATCAAATCAATTTAGATCATGAAAATTTCATTAATCACGTAACCATTATATTTAATTACGTAAAAATAAAAATTTCTAAATCACGCAACCATCATATTCTAACTACACAGTAACGAAATCACTTTACGACATCAAATAAGCATAAAATCCACGCAACCAAACAAACAAACAAACAAACCCAGTATATCCCACTCAAGAGTAGGGTCTGGGGAGGGTAGGTGGTAACTAAAGCACTATGCTTGTAGTACATAAGTGATGTAAACAGTTACGCTACAAATAATCATTTAATATGTTAATTATCACGCAAGCCTTACACGTTTACATTGAAACATCCAAACCTTTCATCACAAACTTACGTAGAAAAAATTACATTACCTCACTCACATATGATATCATGAATCGACAAATAAAACTTGTATCAGTGAAATAGTAAATACATTAATAGTGATATTCAACAATAAGGAAAATTACACGAATCAATACAAATGAAACATATTCAAAAAAACAATTACATTGCAAATCGATCATTAAAGGCATCCAAGATCAACGAAATCGATTAATATATACCTGAACTCTAGCCGATCATCTCTACAATTATAAAAAATAAAATTTGGGATCACTATTTGAAATAATCAATTGACAGGCGATTTGATGTTCAAAAACGTTATCAATACAACCAACTATCAAACCTAAAAAAACCATATATACGATGATTAATGTAGCGGATCACGTCTTCATAAATTTCATGTCAAAAATTATGCAAGAGTGAATTTAGTTACGCCCAGGAATGGGTATAATTATAATCCTACCCACCCGTCCAATTTTTTACTTTGCCATGTGGCACCCTGTAGTGGCTTCGTACGGTTCGCATGAAATCTTCATTTTGTACCGTAAACTTTCTCCCTATATAGGGGGCGGTTACTATACAATGTGTTTTTTCGTGCGAAGCGTATGAATTTTGGGGTGCACTTATCACGCAAGAACAATAATAATCACGCTAGAACAAAGTGATAATTACGGAAGACAAATTGCACTCGCGTGAGATTATCACCGTAAGACCCTGTTCCCGGGCACCTCACAGCTAGTCATCATCGCACTTAAAACATATCATTATTTAGTCTTTACTAAATATCATACAGCGAAACTGTGAAGTAACTTTTCATTTTACTATAAATGCTTTTTTGCAAAGTAATACAACATTCATTACAAAACATCGATTGTTTGTATTACAATACAAAAGTGTTAAACAAAAGAATGACATCCCAAAAGAGATGAGTAGCCGCCTCATGCCATCCTCAGTATCCTTACCTGCCAACTGGAAACACATCAAAAGTCAGCGTTGCTGAGTGAGTTCTAGTTTTATAATAAAACATACTTTACTTTCATTAAAACCGTTTCTTTACTTCTATGCTATCACACATCATACGTACACATAGATAATATCATTATTATCATCATCATTCGTTATCTTTGTTTCTATATAGATCTTGTCACACTTTACCTCTTCACGGCACACAGCCATGATTACGGAGGTCGAGTGGCAAGGATCCCGTTTCATGCTTTAATATTATGTTTCTTCCGTTCATTTCTTTCATTCGTTCATTCTTTAACTTTCACTCATTCACTGTGCATCTTTAACTTTCTTACTCTTTCATCTTTACCTCTTTTCTTTCTCACACCCATAAAGCTTACCTTTCTGTATCATGGTACTAGACCTAGGCCTATCATAGACCTTCTATAACGGTGCATCGCACCTCCTGGCCACAGTACCTAAGGTAAAGTTTAGGGGTTCTATCACTATATACAATACCTTTCTGTTTCGTGGTGCTGGACCTAGGCCTATCATAAACCTTCTATATCGGCGCACCGCACCCTCCTGGTCACAGCATCTAAGGTAGAGTTTAAGTGTACCATTGCCACAAGCATTATCCTTCTGTATCGTGGTACTAGACCTAGGCCTATTATAGACCTTCTATATCGGCGCACCGCACCCTCCTGGCCATAGTACCTAGGATATGCAGCGATGGTCCTATACAATGGTTAATCCCAGTGTCAGGATTATACCCTCTTCGTAGCAGACAGCCATGATTACTGAGGTCACAAGACAAGGATTCCATTTCAAGTCTGTTGCAACAGCAAGGTCGCTCACCTCCTGTATTTGCTTGCAAGCCTTTCTTACTCTCATTCTTTATTATTGCATACATTCATTCATCATGTTCCTCTTTCATTATCTTTCACTTTACGTTACATAATACTTTCGTTTCATTCATTAACATAACACGTAAAGCCACGGGAAAGATAAACATGCATCATAATAAGGAACATCAACATACACTATGGCATTACTATACAGGGCATCATCACACATACGTAACATGCATCATGCATAAAGATGCAACATCATCATTATCATGCCCCACGTAACTTCTATGATCCCTACGGTCATCTTACGTATGCCTACGGGATCTTCCACGTCAAAACTTACATCTGCACTTTCCCCCGAAAGTCAGTACTTTAACTATGTTCTTCCTCGGGTACAACAGCCCTATTTGGGCGAATGGGCACCCTTCAGTCGCACGGTCTTCATGCGACTGAACATCATGCGATTGGACCTATACGGATGAACACTTATGCGAATGAACACCCAATCGTGCGAGTGGACTCTCAATCGTGCGAATGGACATACATGCGAATGGACACTATACGAATGGACCTCATGTGAATGGACCTCATGCAAATGAGCACCTATGCGACTAAGCGCTCAGTCGCATGACTACCCATGTGACTGGACCCCAGTCGTGCGACTGAACCTCAATCGTGCGACTGAACCCCAATCGCCCTCCAGTCGGCCGTAGGGCCTCCAGTCGATCGCCTAGAGCAATCTGATGAAGAATGCGGTTCAGCCGAACCCAATCTACCATTGTCGACCTCCAAGCTCATCCAAACCCATTCTAAGCCCAAATCAACCATCCTAAACCTTAGGAATGCATACTATGACACCATTCAAGCACACACAAGCCCAAGAACAAACTCCAAACGCATCAAACACAATCACCCCCAAATGGGTCAAACACACACACATTCAAAAATGGGTTTTCTATGTGTTCCAGCCCCAAATCAGTTGAAAACAAATAAAATAGGGGTCCTAGAACTCACACAAACTACAAGAAGAATAAGGGTTCTGTCTAGACTCGCTACTCGACGATTTAGCACGCTCGAATCCACTCTAAAGAAGCTTTCTTCTCTCTTTTCTCTCTTCTTTCTCTCTTCTTTCTCTTTTGTTGTGTTTTGAACAAGAGTGGGGAGGATGTGGTTGCCCTCCCCCTCTTAATCTCTCATATTTACAACTTTTCCCCTGTTTTGGCAAGTTTGGTCCCCCGACTTTAGACTTTATTTCTTTTTCTTCTTTCGTCGGCTTCAAAGAAAATATCCGGGTGTTACAAGTCCACCCCCTTATATAGGTTTCGTCCTCGAAACCAGTTATTCCTCGAACAAACGCGGGTAGTGATGTCTCATTTCTTCCTCAGTCTTCCACGTTGACTTGGATCCCTTCCTATGCCTCCACTGTACACACACAAGAGGAACCACTTTATTTCTCAGCCTCTTCTCTTTTCGATCGATGATCGCCACTGGTTGCTCCACATAATTGAGCCGTTCATCCACTTCGATATCCTCCAGTGGAACAATCATATCCTCATCAGCCAAACACTTCCTTAGATGAGAGACATGGAATGTCGGGTGAATTCCACTCAACTCTTCTGGCAACTCCAATCTATAGGCCACCTCTCCTACTCGGGCACTGATTCGGAAAGGGCCTATGTACCTCGGGCTCAACTTGCCCCGCTTCCTGAACCGAATGATACCCTTCCAAGGTGAGACCTTTAACATAACTCGGTCACCCACCTAGAACTCAATCGGCTTGCGTCGTTTATTAGCATACGAATTCTGTCTATCTTTGGCTGCCTTCATGAAGGCCTTGATCTTTTCAAGCTTTTCAGTCGTAGCCTTGATCACCTCGACGCTCCCTAACTCTTTATAACCAATATCACCCCAACATACGGGTGTCCTGCATGTCCTACCGTATAACATCTCATAAGGTGGCATACCAATGCTGGCATGATAGCTATTGTTGTATGGGAATTCTGCTAACGGTAAGTGGTCATCCCAACTTGCCCCAAAGTCAATCACATATGCCCGAAGCATGTCCTCTAATGTCTGAATGGTCCTTTCTGACTGACCATCAGTTTGGGGATTATAAGCCGTGCTGATATGTAATCTCGTCCCCATAGCATCGTGGAATTTCTTCCAGAATTTGGATGTAAACCGGGTGTCACGATCAGACATAATAGACACCGGCACACCATGACGAGTTACAATTTCCTTGATGAACAGATCAGCCAACCTCTTAGATGAATATGTCTCTTGGACCGGTAGAAAGTGAGGACTCTTCGTCAAGCGGTCAACAATCACCCATATAGCATCATACCCCTTCGGAGTACGCGGCAGCTTCGTAATGAAATTCATGGTGATGTGCTCCCACTTCCATTCCGGTATATCCAAAAGTTGAATCTTTCCATACGGCTTTTGATGCTCGGCCTTCACTTGTAAACAAGTAAGGCATTTAATCACATACTCCGCCACATCACGCTTCATACCCGGCCACCAATAGTCTTTCTTCATGTCTTGATACATCTTTGTGGCACCAGGATGAATAGAGTATCGGGTTTTGTGAGCTTCATCCATAATCTTCACCCGTAGATCCCCAAAACGAGGAATCCACATTCGCCTGAATCGGGTTTTAACACCAAGTGTGTCTTCACCCAACTCTGCAACCAAACCTCTCATTCTTTTAGAGTTAAGACGATCTTCTTTCAAAGCCTCATCTTGAAACTCCTTAACCTGCGTCATCACGTCAGAGGTCATAATTAGCTGATAAGCCTTCACCCGAATCGGCTCGGGTCTCTCCTTTCGGCTAAGGGCATCCGCCACCATGTTAGCTTTGCCTAGATGATAATGGATCTCACAATCATAATCCTTTATAAGCTCTAACCATCATCTCTACCTCATGTTCAGATCTTTCTGCTCGAAGAAATACTTCAAGCTCTTGTGGTCGGTGAATATGGTGCACTTCGTCCCATACAGGTGGTGCCTCCAAATCATTAATACAAAGACCATGGCTGCTAGCTCTAAGTCATGAGTAGGATAGTTAACCTCATGAACCTTCAACTGTCGGGATGCGTAGGCTATAACCTTTCCACTCTGCATTAACACACACCCCAACCCCGAGTAGGAAGCATCAGAATAAACCACCAGATATTTGCTTCCATTGGGTAATGACAGAACAGGAGATTGGGTCAATCTCGTTTTCAATTCTTCGAACGCCTCCTCTTAAGCTTGACCCCATATAAATTTCACATCCTTCCGGGTCAACTTGGTTAGTGGAGAAGCGATCTTGGAAAAGTCTTGAATAAATCTTCGGTAGTAGCCCGCCAAACCCAAGAAACTACAGATCTCGGATGGTGTCCTTGGAGACTTCCATTGCATCACCACTTCCACCTTGGCCGGATCCACCATAATCCCCTCCGGATTCACCACGTGACCCAAGAATTGAACTTCGCGCAACCAGAACGCGCACTTGGAGAACTTGGCATACAACTTCTCCCTTCTCAACGTCTCCAACACTTCTCGAATATGACCGACATGCTCTATCTTGCTCTTTGAATAAATCTATCTATCATCAATAAACACAATCACTGATTTATCCAACATCGGCCGACACATTCGGTTCATCAGATCCATAAAAGCAGCTGGCGCATTGGTCAAACCAAAGTACATGACAAGAAACTCGTAGTGACCGTAGCGCGTGCGAAAAACTATTTTAGGAATATCCTGTTCTTTCACCTTTAGCTGATGGTAGCCAGATCGAAGATCGATCCTCTAAAACCAACTGACACCTTGAAGTTGATCGAATAAATCATCAATCCTCGGTAACAGATACCGATTCTTCACTATCAGCTTGTTCAGCTCACGGTAGTCGATACACATCCTCATGCTACCGTCTTTCTTTTTCACGAATAAGACCGGAGCACCACAAGGAGAGATACTCGGCCTAATAAACCCTTTATCAAGCAGCTCTTGCAACTGCTCCATCAACTCTCTCATTTCCGTCGGAGCCAACCGATACGGTGCATTGGCAACAGGTTGGGCACCGAGTATCAGATCAAACTGAAACTCGATCTCTCGGTCAGGTGGCACTCCGGGCAAGTCTTCAGGAAACACATCTGGTAAGTCACACATAACCGAAACATCGGATAGTTATGGTGTTGGCGTTTCCACATCCTTTACATAACACAAGTAGGCGTTACATCCACGCCTCATACACTTTCCCGCCACCGCCATTTAGATTACTTTCGGGATCGTCGTGACCCGATCCCCGTAAACAGTTACCGAACTCTCGTCAGGTGCTATCAAACGAATCATCTTCTTTTGACACACAATATTCGCCTTGAAGTCCGCCAACCAATCCATCCCTAGAACCAAATCGAAACCGCTTAGGATCATCACAAATGGTTTAACTGGAAACTTATGACCCTCTAATTCCACATCACAGTTCTCTATCATCTCAGAAATCCTGGTAGACTTACCTATGGCAGTTTCAACATCAAAGGTCGTATCAACACGTCTACTACTAACCGGCAGCTTAGTACAAAAAGCAGCAGAGATAAAACTTTTACTAGCACCCGAATCAAACAACACAGAAGCTAAAGTTTGATTCACCAAAAACGTACTGGACACAACATCGGGGTCCTTCCTAGCCTCCTCCTGTGTCATAGTGAATGCTCTGGCGCTTGCCCTCAGCCCTTCACTCCTCGTCTTCTTCACGCCGGAACCCTTAGCCTTAGGCTTCTTATAATCTTTAGTTACGTGGCCCTCCACGCCACAGTTAAAGCATCGGATCGCACGACAGTCCTTGTCTATATGCCCCGGCTTCCCGCATCTGAAGCACACATTCAACCCCAGCTGACATTCCCTACTATGCTCTCCCCCACACTTACCACACTTCTTCATACCCGCTCCCGATGTGACCACACGACGGTCATCCACCTGTGCCTTCTTATTAATCGTCGAGGCATTACCTCGACCAAAACTCTTCCCATTCTAGTTCCAATCACCACCACCTTTACTACTACCTTCAGCTACCACCACTACAACCCTTTCATCATACAGTCTTCCCGCCAAGTCCACTGCCGACCTAAACGTGCTCGGTCGGGCAGCGATCATATGCCTGTGAATATCCGCCGGCAAACCTTGAATATACCTCTTGATCTTTCGCGACAGAGTTGTCATCTGATCCGGCACCAGACGTGCCATTTCGTTGAATTTGGTGGTGTACTGCTCATGCGTCATCGTTCCCGCCTCCAACTGCAGGAACTCCCTTTCAACTTTATCCATTTCTTGATGAGGAAAGAACTCCTCAATAACCGACTTCTTCAGTTCAGGCCATCTCTTCCTCCCAATGGCCCTGCTACCCTCGGCTTAACTATATTATCCCACCAGCACAGAGCCGAGTCCACGAAAGAGTGGGCAGCAAACTTTACTTTCTGATCCTCCCGGCAGTCGCTGATGTTCAAAACAGCCTCCATTTCTCTCACCCATCAGTGAGCAGCAGCAGCAGTGCCGTTACCATCAAAAGTAGGGGGCTTGCATCGTTGAAATGCCCCGTAGTTACAGCCTCGTGCTGACTCCTGCACAGGCTCCTCCTCCTCCTCCTCCTCATTATCAGAGGGAAACGTCTCAGTCTCCGGTTGTTCACGTCCTCCCGAGGACCGGTTCCTCTCTTGTCTTTCCCCTTCCCGTACAGCCTTTATCACTTCGGTCACCACAGACGGTAAAATTGTCTGCATGACCTGATGCACCTCTTCCACCACCGCCTCTTTCACCAAGGTCCTCAAATTTGCACTCTTATCACCACCCTCCGGATGAGGGGTCTCGGGTCCCTCAGGAACCACCTTCTCAACTCTAGGCCTGCCTCTTTTGGGCCGCGATGCAGCACCAATTCCACCACGTGAGGCTTTGGATGATCTACCACCGGCCATCCTCTATAACACATTGAAAGATTCAAACACCAACACGGTCATTCAAGGGAATAGCTTAGTTTATGTCAAGTATAGTAAGTCCCTAATTACAGTGGCCAGTTGTGATTAGCCACTTACTTTACTCTTCGTACCCCGAGCATTACCTGTCCTGACTACATCAGCATCTAAATCTACCAGTAACACATAAACCATATAACATGCGCACATAATACTGGTTAACATTAAGAAAATACCTGATGGCACGCAGCTACTCAGACTGGCATCCCTTCCCTTTCCGTCCCATTCTCAATTCAAGATTAGGTTTATTTTTTGAAAATTTTACCCATTTCACTTAAACTTTGGCTCTGATACCAACTTGTAAGGCCCCGTTCCTGGGCACCTCACAGCTGGTCATCATCGCACTTAAAACATATCATTATTTAGTCTTTACTAAATATCATGTAGCAGAAACTGTGAAATAACTTTTTATTTTACTATAAATGCTTTTGCAAAGTAATACAACATTCATTACAAAACATCGTTTGTTTGCATTACAATACAAAAGCGTTAAACAAAAGAATACCATCCCAAAAGAGCTGAGTAGCCGCCTCATGCCATCCTCATTCGTTCATTCTTTAACTTTCATTCATTCACTGTGCGTCTTTAACTTTCTTACTCTTTCATCTTTACCTCTTTTCTTTCTCACACCCATAAAGCTTACCATTCTGTATCGTTGTACTAGACCTAGGCCTATCATAGACCTTCTATAACGGCCATGATTAATCCCAGTGTTAGGATTTTACTCTCTTCGTAGCACACAGCCATGATTACTGAGGTCACAAGACAAGGATTCCATTTCGAGTCTGTTGCAACAACAAGGTCGCTCACCTCCTGTATTTGCTTGCAAGCCTTTCTTACTCTCATTCTTTATTATTGCATGCATTCATTCATCATGTTCCTCTTTCATTATCTTTCACTTTAAGTTACATAATACTTTCGTTTCATTCATTAACATAACACGTAAAGCCATAGGAAAGATAAACATGCATCATAATAAGGAACATCAACATACACTATGGCACTACTATACGGGGCATCATCATACATACGTAACATGCATCATGCATAAACAAGCAACATCATCATTATCATGCCCCACGTAACTTCTATGATCCCTACGGTCATCTTACGTATGCCTACGGGATCTTCCTTGTCAAAACTTACATCTGCACTTTCCCCCAAAAGTCAGTACTTTAACTATGTTCTTCCTCGGGTACAACAACCCTATTTGGGTGAATGGGCACCCTTCAGTCGCACGGCCTTCATGCGACTGAACATCATGCGATTGGACCTATGCGGATGAACACTTACGCGAATGAACACCCAATCGTGCAAATGGACTCTCAATCATGCGAATGGACTCTTAATCATGTGAATGGACACTATACGAATGGACCTCATACGAATGGACCTCATGCAAATGAGCACCTATACAACTGAGCGCTCAGTCGCATCACTCCCCATGCGACTGGACCCCAGTCATGCGACTGAACCTAAATCATGCGACTGTACCTAAATCATGCGACTGAACCCCAATCATGCGATTGAACCCCAATCGCCCCCCAGTCGGCCGTATGGCCTCCAGTCGGTCGCCTAGCCCTATCTGATGCAGAATGCAGTTCTGCCGAACCCAATCTACCATTTTCGACCTCCAAGCTCATCCAAACCCATTCTAAGCCCAAATCAACCATCCTAAACCTTAGGAATGCATACTATGACACCATTCAAGCACACACAAGCCTAAGAACATACTCTAAACACATCAAACACAATCACTCCAAAAGGGTCAAACACACACACATTCAAAAACGGGTTTTCTATGTGTTCCAGCCCCAAATCAGTTGAAAACAAGTAAAATAGGGGTCCTAGAACTCACACAAACTACTAGAAGAAGAAGGGTTCCGTCTAGACTCGCTACTCGACGATTTAGCACGCTCGAATCCACTCGAACCAAGCTTTCTTCTCTCTTTTCTCTCTTCTTTCTCTCTTCTTTCTCTTTTGCTGTGTTTTGAACAAGAGTGGGGAGGATGTGGCTGCCCTCCCCTCTTAATCTCTCATATTTACAACTTTTCCTCCGTTTTGGCAAGTTTGGTCCCCCGACTTTAGACTTTATTTCTTTTTCTTCTTTCGTCAGCTTCAAAGAAAATATCCGTGTGTTATAATCACATAAAGATGGAATTATCACGCAAGAAGGTTATCACGCAAGAATACCTTCTTGCTTTATAATTCCACCTTTGCGTGATATTTCTATCTCTGCATGATTAATTCTTACACTTGCGTTATAATTCCACCCGTAAACTTCATTCTTGCGTGATAATTTTGTATGTTTCGCAAGAAAAAAAAACACTTCGTACCGTATTTTTTCTCTCTCTATATATATTATTTTATGATCTTTGTTGTTAATTCGTTGGTATACTATATGATGCTTACAATAGCTTATATTATCTTTATAATACTCACTTTCTGGTAGGGTACGTAATCACATTAGTTACAAATTTCACCTGTCAATTTTTATTTAACTAGGTTTATACCTCCGCGTGTTGTGGAGGGCTACAACGGGTTTGCGTTTTGTTAGTTGTGTCTCACGCAATGATAAGAATTTATTTGATCAATAGACCAATATATATATATAGCAGCTCCACATGGTTAAATGGCCTAATTACAAAATAGACCTGGCCTAGAGGGGCTTGTTTTGCTTTAGGAAAGGTTGCTGCAACAGGCCTGTTACAAAAACCTTAGTGTTGTTTTTTCATCATTTTATCAATCTGGGTATTGTATTCTCTTCACGTCATTAAGCTTACTGCCTGAAAATAATGCAATATAAATTAATATGCGTGTCGATGTTGCAATTAAAATTAGTTATGATAGTTTCTGCATACCAGGTTTGGGAAAGAAAAGTTGTTTTGCTGCAAGGTTGCATTATGTTGTTCCTGTTGGTGCCACTCACTTTGAATATCAAGAAGACAAGTGACAACGAAAAAAAAACTCCCTAATAGCCATAAACTTCAAAGAAATGCTAGCCTTACCATAGATAATCGATACTAAACCCTGAATTATCAACTGATTCTTGTCCACCGCTTTAATTTATAGAGAATGCTTGTAACATAGATAAATGTTGTGATGCTTTTCTTAACCATGACTGCAAAAATATGGAAGAAGTCGACATAAGGCATTGAAAGCAATTATATATGCATAAATGCCTAGTTATAGCATCTCAAATGAAACTAATCATTGAAAAAAATGAAACAACCTTTTCAGTATATTAGCCAAAAAATATGGTTTTCAATATTAACATGTGGAATCTGTATGTTTTTCTTTCTAAAATTGATGTAGCGCGCGGAACGAATCGAAGTACTATCACGTTGATTCTGTGAATACCCATGAAGTTCTTCACCCAAACCCTAAATTCGACCCAAGAGTCACGAATTTGAAAAGACAAAGCTCTTAATTCTCAATAAAATCAGGTCTCCTTCTACATTACAAGAACTGAACTTAAATAAGCAAACAAACATTCGGGATGGGCCTAAAACAAGCAACCCTAGGCCCAAACAAAAGCCCAAAACAAACTCGATATGTAGAAAAAACATAAAAGTGGCCCAAAAGCCCATTTAGAGGCCTTATTTCAGAAAATTAACGGGATAACCCGCCTATGGCGGGTTACCATAACGTGGCCCTCGTTTCTGCGGTCGTTTTGACTGGTAGTACGTCATAAACGGAGACTCACAGCCCGGGTTAGGCCCATTTTCGTGAAGCGCGGTCTTGAGCCTCCAAAAAGAGTAAGACCCGTTTTTCAACACTTGGGCCCACATCAGAAATGTTAAAGGAATGAAATTGTTTTAGGAGTTTGATGCCTATTCACTTGACCTCAAAAGGTCAACATGCTCGTTTGTTTGTCTCAAAATTTACAGCCAATCCCTTTAGTCGTAAGCATCTTTTAATCGTCATAAGCTGGCACACTATAAAATCATATGGCTATTTGAATGCCAAAATCATATATTTTCTATGTACCATGAAATTTAAGACCAACTTTTTCAAGGATGTCCACTATCAATCATGATGCATTTCAAATACCCTAATAATTTAAAATTCAACGTTATTATTTGAAATTCATCCTTTAAGTTGATCAAACCAAATATATAATTTTCTAATTTTGATGGCTGATGGTAGACTTTTTAGTGGAGAATATCTTTCATTTTCATTGTGTTAATTAGATAAAATGATGCAAAACTGTTACATTTTGGACTTCTAAATATTGGTAAATAATAAAAACTTCCTTATTTACATCCCTTCCTAATAAAGTAGAATGTAAAATTCATATAACAAAACAAAAAAAAACAAAAAAAACCCATGAATCATAGTGCACAAATGTGTGTAAACATCAGTTAAGAAACTACTAACATTTGTAATAAATAGTAAACTAACCTTTAACCTATTATTCTAATTTAGGATCAAGAAAGCCACAATGAAACCAATAGCACATAGTCTTTGAGAAACGTTGCAAACCTCACAGGTTTTACTCGTTAATGACCCACTCATAGTGTGGTCTCTCTTTATGCATTTGAGATACAACTAATGTCATTGAAATCTAGAGCTAAAACACAGCCCCTTCGTTTAGAAGAACAACAATGATAAGTAATGAAACAAAAACGCGAAAAGCGACTGAAATTTGATAAAATTCCTCCAAATCTGCATGGAGTTGGTAGTCGAAGCTGTCAATGGGACCGTAACAACATAAATGTAAGGTTTCCCCTAGCTGAACCATAGTAAAACCCCATATTAGAAACCATAAACGGAAGTAAAAACCAAATAACCTGAAAAATAGGGCTGAAAACGATACCTCCAAGAATTTATCTTCAAAGTTGAAATCTTCAAAGCTAATCCTGAAATTATCAAAGCTGATAATTCGATAGAAAAGATAATATGTGGCCTTAGAAACCCTAGCTTCCCCTCAATAATGGAAGTAACATAGCCAGCATGATGCATCAAAGATATATAATTTTACAATTGATCCTGCGATATTACAGGAAAAGAAGAAGATGGAACCCGATTCCGTCAAGAAATTTGAAGGTAATTGCCAAATGGCCGTCAAAGTCGTCACTATTTATATTTCTTGAACGTGACTTCACAGTCACACTTAACCTATAAGAAGACTTGAACCTGAGTTTCCAACCATAGATCAAAAAGTTAAACGGCTGTGATTTCAAGAATCACTATTCATCCAACTGTGTTTTTAATAGTACTACACAAAATCAAAAGAGCCTGATGATAATACATGCTCAAACACCCGGATAAAGATGATCGGTTAAGGTATCCATGGTGGCACCTGTGATTTTAACCCGACAAGTAAATCAGATCTACTCCGATTGAATCCTTATTTTCTCATGGCGATTAGCTTTCATTTATTTGCACCGCCAGCCACTGAAACGGACATGCAAACACATGTAACTGGTAGGTGTTCGGTGGCTTGATACCTGGCAGCCCATCCTTAACTTGATATTATGACCGTAGATCTATAAACGTGATATTATAACCATAGATCTATAAATTGAAGGCTCAAGATCCTACCGCTACTGTTCATCACTTTACATTTTTAATATATACTAGTGGGAACCAGTACCCGCGTTGCGCGATATTATATTAGGTTTTACTTTTTTTTACATCGGTAACTGTCAGTTACATTCAAAAGTATTACTGTTTCTGCTAAATCACTACTTGCCTCTAGTTGTCTTCAATTGTTGCACTGTATGTTCAGGCAAGTAATCTGTTATAGCAAAAGGAGTTATGGTCTTCATCGGATTTCAAGTCGCCAACATTCATTTTACATGTTAATCAAAAGTTGGACCGTTATATATTTCGGTTAGCAATGACGACTTTAAAAAGATTTTGTTGTAGGCTGCTAGTCATTTTTTGTCCTTTTATCAGTTGGCAGACATGGTATTTTAAATGTTGTTATCAATATAAGACAGTAGTATGTATGTTTTCATATTAAGTTTGATCATGCTATTTCTTATTTCTTCATGGAACAGTGGTCATTTAGTTGATGAACTTGCTTCAGCTCTGCGTAGTGACTGATGTGTTGATGGTGTTGTTGGTGCGGGTGTGGTTGCAGTTGTTATGCTTTCTGTCATTATGTCAACCCTGATACCGGTGCAACGTAGGGTTGTTGTTCTATTGTTTTTGTGTGCTTGAATGTGGAATAGAGCTTGTTTGTTTATGATGTTGTGCAGGGTGATGTCAGGATCGTGTGTTGTCAGTATGTCTTCGCACGTCATTCCAGCAAGTTTTGCAGATGGTTCATTGAAGATCAACGCAGGAATGCCTCCTGTATCATCAGAGATTGTGGCAGTGATTCGGTATCTGCAACAGGATTTTCTGTTAATTGTGTATTAAATTACCAAAGTGAAGTAAGTGTAAAATGCATACATCTCTGTTGGGGTGCTAAGGCTCCCATGCATTGAACAGAACCATGCATCTCTAGATTTTATGAGGGATTGATCACAGTTGGGACAACCTATACTATGCCATTCTTTATCCATATGTATCTCAGTCACTACTGCTTTGATTATGAATACATTTCCCTGGAGTTATGACAGTGTAGTATTCATATGCTCAATAAATGGATAACAGATATATCAACACTTGTTTGGGAGGGGTTTTGATATTACCTTTAGTTCTTTTGGTTCCTTTATCTGTAGTTGTGATGTAGTGATATTAGCCTCTTGTGATGCTTGTTCTTGTGTTTTTGTTTCACCCTATGTTTCTGTACTATTTTTTCCACCGTCTAACCTTTCAAAGCTGCAAGGAGTAGAAGGTCTTATATGTTACTCTATGCACATATATTAAAAAAATTTTACTTACATATCCAAGAGGAGGTGGGTTTCTAATGTTGATGGATTCACATATACGTGGGTAGTATTCGTTGATTGAAGCTGCAGTTTATCTGTTTTTAAACGATATGTTAGATATATGTCTTTGTTGATGTCTTAGCCTTGAATTGTATTTTTTTACCCATGAAATCAGTGACCCTCAGGGCTGTTAATGCAATTATTGTAGGTTACGCTGATGACTCGATTGCTACTCTTGGGAATCGAGATGATGATGATGCAATTTCCTCCCATAGCCTGATGGTCACGTCTTCGTTGTTGCAAAGTTTTAATATATATCATATATAATCTTTGTATAGCATTACAAAGATATGTGTTACTGTGGGGCTATATTAACATGTTTTTTCACCATTGTATTCATGTTTATATTCATTCTCACCTGCAATCTCTCAAAGTCATGGTGACATATGGTTTCCATTATTGGTGGTGTTGTCTTGCATACGTAGCAGTATTCCTATGTAATCTGCAACAAAAAATAACATAGTTTTACTAATACAAAGTGTGATCATTTTGATGGTAACTGTTCAAACTGGACTTGTAATTACCTAATATTACTCTATTCTGGCCCTGAACTGGATCCTTGATTTTAGCGTGTGAGGATTCCAGCCTTCGTCGACTCAAAAACTCAAAATATTGACTTGGAAGTTCGGGTGTGTCTGGTATTCGCGTGAACACAGATGCTGACCCAATCCGCATGTAACCCGGATGCGATAAGGTTGATGTATATCTGTCAGGTTCTGTACATGCGTATCCATTGATTTTATAGCACCTATGTATCTGCAGCTTTGAAAAAACTATCCTTTGGTCTCTTCCCTTTGCCATTGCCTATATACCCATGCCCTATTGTAGAAAAATTTAGTATATCAAGGTTGAATGGTGTTTTGTTGTTATGCATGTAAAGTAATACAAAGTCGTATACCCATGCCCTGAATACCCGCACCCTGATTTACAGAATTATCAACAGTAGCACCAAAAGATGTCATAGAAAATATTGAGTTATAGGCGCGTATACTGCATATAAAATCAGGATCAGAAAAGAATGCTTTGAGCAGATCTAGGGGATCCACAGGATAACGTAAGATAACTCGCCCGGCTCTACAACATCTATGATACCAAGGCCTACGACCAAGTGGAAAAGAGCTCAACCATTCAGCAAACCAAAAAAGTGCACTGCAAAACTCACAAACCTCATCACACCTTCCCAAACCCACATAATCAGGAGACATAGCAGGGTGGCCATCAATATTAGGCGTATTATCAGAATCAAAATCATGTTGAACAGACACAAACCCACCAGACCGCGAGTCAGCTCTGGCAGAGGATCTAAGAACTGAGGCACGACGTAGCGAGTAGAGATGTGTTTGACATGCAGCATCAAAACCTGAAGTAGATGATGAAGCAACACCCGCAGGAACAGATTCCCGACGTGTGCACTTGGCCCGTGGATTCTAAAGAAGCCAGCACACATCATAAGCAAAAAGATAAAAAAAAGTTCAAGCTACACATAGAAATACCAAACACAATACGGAGAGTCAAACTACCTTTCTTAGCAATAACGAAATTAAAACATAAGAGAATGCATGCCAAATCCATTTATAACACTAAAAAATCTATACACTATAATGACATAAAATTCCAAAAGAGATAAGTAACCTGAAAACATACATGCATCTAATAGCAGCACACACTATAATACGACTACAAAGCCAAAAGACGTCAACCCTGCAAGACAACAAAAGAACAGAGCGGGAATTATTGCTAAATACAATAAAATGTGTAATGAAAATTCCATCGTAAAAAAATAAAAGTAGCATAGAAAAACTACCCAACACATAGATAGCAACAATAACTAAAAGAAGATAAAATGCAGAATGTAAAAAATACAGATGAAAAATAATCTTCTGTATGAAGAAACAAAGGACCATAGACACAAACCCACTTGAAGAACAACCCCCAGATCTAATACTGCTCTGTTCAACTGCAAACCAATAACACAATAGTAGTAATATCAAACTTTTTAAGTTGGTATTTAACTGAGCACACCATGAAACTAAAACCCATAAAACAAAAAAAAACAACGCAAAGCATCACCAACAACAATACTACTCTTTCGTGTTGTGCATATACAAGTCCCAATTCTCATCTTATATCATGAAATCATGAAAGAAGACAAATGTAACATCAGGTAGAAACATAACAAATCAGGCATAAAGAATCTCAAATGACAAACACCAGTAATAGCAAAAACATTCAAGTATACAATGCATCAAAGTTGATATAAAATCCACCAGACAAACATGATTCATTTACTGTTATAGCAAAACTTATTCAAGTATATAAGTTTATGATTAAAAATCTTACTACAATTTCATAAAATATCTACATACTTCCATTATCTATCAAATAAATCTATAAAGAAACATATCACACTTCTCACCTACATCTTGATAGGCAGTTACAACTCGTTTTTTAATGAAATTTACATCGAAACAATGCGGCAAAAAATGGTATATAAACTATTGTTAATGTGAAAGGTGGATTGACAAATAAATGGCCAACATTGATTTTTATCTCTTTTGTTCTCCATGGCATCATCACTTTTCTATTTGGTCACGTTTCTTTGATTTTAAAGGTAAAGCTCTCTTTTTTGGATAATTCATCATAGAAAATCTGCCAAGAAGATCATCTCCGCTCCTGATGACTTGGTAAATGAGCTTATATGATTTCTATGTGATGCACATTTATCCTACACTAAACCAACCCTTCATCATGTTCTACAACTGACCAAGTTGACCAGTAATCAAAACACAAAATAGATTCGTACATTAAGGGAATTCATAGTTTAGTATGCCAATACAGGAAGACCAAATATGGTTATAATTTTCCTATTATTCAGCAAAAACTTTGTTTATTGTAACAACCCCAGGCAAACCGCAACGTGATATTGTCCGCTTTGGCCGAAACCTCACGGTTTTAAAACGCGTCACAATGGGGAAGGTATCCAGCCCCTTATAAGGAGACTTTCGTTCTCCTTCCCAACCGATGTGGGATTGGTTACCCACCCGCCCCACTCAGGGAGCACAGCGTCCTCGCTGTCACACTCGGCCCGGCCCTGGCTCTGATACCAACTGTAACAACCCAAGCAAACCGCAACGTGATATTGTCCGCTTTGGCCGAAGCCTCACGGTTTTAAAACGCGTCACACTGGTGAAGGTATCCAGCCCCTTATAAGGAGACCTTCGTTCTCCTTCCCAACCGATGTGGGATGGGTTACCCACCCGCCCCACTCAGGGAGCACAGCGTCCTCGCTGTCACACTCGGCCCGGCCCTGGCTCTGATACCAACTGTAACAACCCAGGCAAACCGCAACGTGATAATGTCCGCTTTGGCCGAAGCCTCACGGTTTTAAAATGCGTCACACTGGGGAAGGTATCCAGCCCCTTATAAGGAGACTTTTGTTCTCCTTCCCAACTGATGTGGGATGGGATACCCACCGGTGGGTAACCCATCCCACATCGGTTGGGAAGGAGAACGAAAGTCTCCTTATAAGGGGCTGGATACCTTCCCCATTGTTACGCGTTTTAAAACCGTGAGGCTTCGGCCAAAGCGGACAATATCACGTTGCGGTTTGCCTGGGGTTGTTACAGTTGGTATCAGAGCCAGGGTCGGGCCGAGTGTGACAGTGAGGACGTTGTGCTCCCTGAGTGGGGCGGGGGGTAACCCATCCCACATTGGTTGGGAAGGAGAACGAAAGTCTCCTTATAAGGGGCTGGATACCTTCCTCAGTGTGACGCGTTTTAAAACCGCGAGGCTTCGGCCAAAGCGGACAATATCACGTTGCGGTTTGCCTGGGTTGTTACATTTATAAATTGAATTCAAGTCATTATAGCCTATTGACAGTAACCAAAAGTTAAGAAAAACAAACATTATGTGTTAGAGCAATGAGAATAAAAAAGATAATAAAATAAAGAATTGTAAGAAATAGATTCAAAACATGATCCTATGTTGAAAATCGAAGAAGGCTGAATAAAGTAAGATAAATGTATAAAAATTGGTAGTTTAAAGACACAAAAGAAACTTGATAATGCAGCGATCTGCAAAAACCACCTAAGAAAACAAAAAAGATATATATCAGACTTTTTGTGCCTACGTACACTATAATAAATCAGTTGTTTTGGCTAAAAGAGCCAATTATATTTCTGAAAAGGTTTTTTTATTACTTTGACCTCATACACTCCAAAAAGAACAACAGCATAGGCACCGAATCATAGACAAGTAACCTGCAAATAAGGCCATCACAAACACAAAAAGAAGTACTGTGACAAAGCTTAGAGGTTATCCAAAGCATACAAAATTCACACAACCTGTAAAGTCCTGAAACCGATCGATCTCGCTTCGTTTGATGGTTGCACTTGATATCTCGCGAGGACGGGTGAACAATCAACTTCAAAGCAATCTAGATAACAAGGTGTTTTCAATGTTTACAACCAAATCATTGTAATTGAAATGTTTATTCAATGAAGAACGATTACAATGATAATCGATACAAGATCGATCTCACCCGAGGGTGGAAAATCACACAACGGTGATCTGCTCAATTGAGCGAAATAAACAGAGAAAACACAAAACTATCTAGACTAACTTTTGGTAAATTGAAGCACACCAAAAACTGAAATCATATGTACAAATATATACAAGTCTGCGAGTTTTCGCATGGAGAATTCGCATGCATGTTATTCGCATCATGCATGCGATTCGCATCACATTTCGCTTGGCTGTGCGACTCGCATGCCTTTCGCGTGCATATGCGACTCGCCTGCCTGCCTGCCTTTCGCATGCATGTATTTTCGCATGCATGCGAATTGTCTCATTTTCGCATGCGAAAATGCATGCAGTTGTCTTCTTCGCACAATTCATTTTCAGCAGGCATGTAAACACACGTACTCCAAGTTGTTCATCTCTAAACTATAGTGTAATCCACATGTTTGATCCTTACAATCTCCCCCTTGGATTATGCTATAGTTTTGAGGTCTTCAATCTTCAACAAAACCTTTCTATTGAAGGTTCTCGCATCAGCGGCTCGTTGAAACAACTGTGGAGCTTCAAAACTTCATAAGATCTTGCAATCTGAATCTGTTTTGTGTGTGTTCTCGGTTTCGCATACTTCCTTGATGAAACCGGATAACTTGCAGCTTGTTTAACGTCCTCGAACGGAAGATCGCGGAATAATGATCCGTTGTATCAAGAGCAACACCTTGCTCTGATACCAATTGTAAAACCTCTGAAAACTCCCAAAGAACAGTAACACACGATCTCAATCTTGTGAACGCGGAATATAAACAAGATTGGAATAGAAAAGAAGAATGGATTGAACAAGAAATGCTTCTTCAATTAGAACAAACAACCTATTACAGGTCTTGTGCGAATTCGCACAGATAAGTATGATAATGAACGAAAAGCTTAATTACAAAACGAAAACTAGCTATTTATACTAAACATAGAGTTCTCGCGCGAGATCCCTTTCGCGTGGATCAAGCTTTCGCGCGGCAGCTGTCTTTCGCGTAGTCTGCGACTCGCATGGATCTGGACTTTCGCATTGTAGGCTTCTCGCATGACTTCTTGTTGTCGCGTGGATCTGATTATCGCACAGTATGTTTTGCCGAGCCTTGATTTATCTTCTACACAACCAAGAACACTAACAAAGATAGAACACAAAACTCAAAAGCATACATGTAAGGTAAAGCTCTTGTTATCTTTATGTTATTAAACTCTCAGTTCAATTTAGACTATAATAAATCAGTTGTCTTTGCTAAAAGAGAAAATTATATTTCTCAAAAGGGTTTTCCTTTACCATGAAAGCATATAACATACCAAAAGAAATCCCGACACAAACAGGTGGTGTTACATCTACAGAGCTGTAGTTGATTCGCTACAAATTAGGCACTTTAAGCCTCGACGGTTCAAAAGATGGACTGAAAAACCTAAAAATATATTATTCGAAGGATATTATTGAAGCATTGCGAAGGGGTTTGAAGAAAGAACAGGTGTGGAGTGATTTGGATTATGCTTCTGAAAGTGGAGCTGTGTGCAAAACGGAAACAGAGAAGAACACCTACCCATTGGTGCCCTAACAACCCAAAAAAAAAAGAGATAGTAAAAGAGGAAACATTACGCACCTGCAAATCGGAGGAGAGAGCAAACGGAGATTCGAGTGGCAGAAAACAAATTTACAACCTTCAAACATAGGCAAAAACACACAGCGTTGAAGAACACGTCGCCACCTGAAGAAACAGGAAAGCAACACGTGTGTCACTAACCTTATAAAACCAAAAATAAAAATACAGGCCTGGTGATTCAAACCGTGGACCCAAAATAAAAAACCCAGACACTCAACCAACTGAGACAGCCAACAAAGAGACACCAACACTCCACCCAAATGTATTAATACCAAAATAAAGAACGATCAGGCCAAAAAAATTAACCAACCAGCGCCCGCCAGGCAGGCATTGGGCACTGTTCATGGCACTGCGTTTTTCACATATAGGGTAATTTAATTAATTAATTAATATTAATATATATATCATCACTTTACATTTTTAATATATAGTAGGTAAATAGGTAAATAACATAATTAATAACATAGATATAATTGATATTTTCTTCTCCACACATTTTTCTTCCTAATTTTCTATATCGTTATAAAAAATAACTAGTTCATAATCATGCGTTAGAAAAATTTCTTGACCGTACTAATCATTATAGTAATAAAAAACTTTAAATAATTTTTATCTTTATTAAATGACATAATACTATTATTTGAAGCAATATTGTAAGGCCCATGATCCCAGAAAGCCTCACAGTTGATCATTCACAGCATAACAACAATTTAAAACATTCACGTAAGTAAACATTTTAGCGGAAATTTCTTTAAATCGAATTCATTATGACATAATTCAAAGAAAATAGTTAACATTGTCTTAAGTACATCAAACAAATTTTAAAAAAGTTTTTAACAATCTTCTGAATCAGGAGTGGTAGTCTTCGGTTTCCAAAAAGCTTTAGATCCATGCTCCCATCCCTCTAAGCCCTATAGCTCATCTGTCAAACTAATATGCATACAAAAGTCAGTTTCACTGAGTGAGTTCTAGATGCAATTATTCAAGTAATTGTAAGGACCTAGCCTTAATGGATTACAATATCAAGTGAAAAGTAGAAAACTCAAATCATGTGAGAAATACAAGAATGCAAGAACTCAAAGATGAAGGACAAAATCTTATCGCGTGAAAGCAGGAGTTGTCACATGAGAACTTAAAGTTCTCACGTGAGAACATCTGGATAGTATAAATAGATTTTTTCCTTTGTATTTCATTATGTGTATTCATTTGTAAAGGTGCTCTAAGGGTGAGAGAGTAGTGAGTTGTGTGATAGGCCTCCCGTTGATCGACCTTAAACGATGTAAACTCCTTTGGTATTGTAATCATTAGATTAATAATATTCAATTGAGTTTGTTTGAAGTTTATTGATATCACACATGCACACATCTGTCTTAATTTGTTTATCAAGTGCAACAATATGTGGAATCGATCTAGATGAGGACTTTACAGTTGGTATCAGAGCAAGGTGTTGCTCTTGATACACGGATTTTCATTCTGTGATCATCCATTTAGATGTTAAACATGGAGATTGAAGATCTAAAGCTTTAGATCAAGTTTGGACCGGTTTCGAAGGAGAAGAAGGTGAAACCAAGGGTGAAAACACATGAAATCGGATTTGATACATCATTACGCTCGGTATCTTTGACTTTTCATGGAAAACGAAGATTTGAGATCGTAGCAGTGTTCAAAATCATAACAGTCGATTTTGGTTGAAGTTTTCACGGGAGTAACTGCATCGTGCGAGAACTTTGCAAAAATAACCGTATTTTGTAAGAACTTTTTCATGTGAGAACTTCATCATCCATAAACAGTAACTGGAAGATACCAGATGATTTGAAGTTTGGTACTTAAACAAGGGGTTTTTGTCATGTTTGATCAGGTTTAAGATTCTCTATCTAGAACATTTGATTTAGGTCATTCGTGGATTGAAACTTCATAATGTGGGCTTACATTATCTTATTGATGAGGACAATAATCGAACGGGTTGATTAAGTGAAGAATCAAGATTGTTTGGTATTCTTGCTATAAAAATATGGGCTTATTTCATCTTACTTAGGGGGAAGAATAATTTAGATCATCTAGTTCATTGTCACATAATCTTGTCATTAGATTGAAGAATCGGGTTATATGCCTAATACATCTTAAGTTATAAGTAATCAAGATCGAACTGTTTAATCTTGATTCAGACGTGATATCCTTTATGAAGCTATATATTAGGAAGAGGTTAAAGCTGAGGGGGAAGACTGAAGTGAAAGATACCTGGTTATCAGATAGTTCTTGAAGATGAGTGACCGAAGTCAAACATAGCATGATATCATAATCCATAGGGGGAAATTGTAAGGACCTAACTTTAATGGATTACAATATCAAGTGAAAAGTAGAAAACTATTCATGTGAGAAATACAAGCATGCGAGAACTCAAAGATGAATGACAAAATCTTATCACGCTAAAGCGAGGAGTTGCTACGTGAGAACTTAAAGTTTTCACGCGAGAACATCTGAATAGTATAAATAGATGTTTTTCCTTTGTATTTTATTATGTGTGTTCATTTGTAAAGGTGCTCTGAGGGTGAGAGAGTAGTGAGTTGTGTGATAGGCCACCCGAGGAGAGCTCACCTCCGGTGGATTGAGCTTAAACGACATAAACTCCTTTAGTATTGTAATCATTAGATTAATAATATTTGATTGAGTTTATTTAAAGTTTGTTGATATCACACACGCACACATCCATCTTAATTTGATTATCAAGTGCAACAATATGCGGGCCTTCATGGTGCACGTAGTCCATGAAGAGACGAAGAGGAAATCTGACACTGATGAGGTATACATTTCTCTTTGTTCTAATGATTGCATTGAAAAGGTGAAAAGATATAGAGTTCACAACGAGCATCTGATCTTAGAATTTGAGAAACTTCAATATCAAGCTCGTAAATATAAATCTTATCAGAAAATATATAAGAAAATATAGACGGTTTAATCAAATCAATTTATGTTAGGACCGTGTACGTACGGAGTACTAACTGATTCTTCGTTATACCAAAACAAATAGTGCGGAATCCTATTTGATTGGCGATCCAATCAGGGAGAACGTAATCAAGATCAATCCTAACGATTAGAAAACGTTAAGAATGGACTAGGAATGATCTGAAACGTTCTATGAAGTTGGGATGGACGATCTGGACGCTCTGGGTCGACTAGGGTTTCAAGTATTCGAAGTGTTACGTTTTTCCACGAATTAAGTGGTATTAATAGGTTATAGCTATCATTTGTACGACTGAGTCAGGCGACTGGCTCAGTCATGCGACTGAGTCATACGATTGATTCATTCGGACGATTGAGTCAGTCTTATGACTCAATCGTACGATTGACTCAATCTCCTGGTTCAATCGTGTGACTGGCCCATTCGCATGGTCCAGTCGTGCGACTGAATCAGATAACTTAGTTAAACACATTTATGAACCTTTAATGGTTTAGAACTATGTCTAACAACTGTAAACCTATATAACATTGTCATATACGTGTGTAACAATAAACAATATAGATAGATATAACATTAAACACCAATACACATATATAGAAGAGATTCTCATTAGCTTGATTGAACATTACATATGTGTTACAAGAAGAAGTTCTATCACATTTAAGCTCACTAGACTAGAACTGGGGACATGTGTACCAACAAACTCCCCCTTGGACCTAGTTCTATCTAGACCTTGACTTCTTTCTTGAATTCTTCAAATCTCTTAACTCTTTCTTCTCGTGAAACCCCGACATGGATATTCAGTGCGAAGCATAGTCGTATGATATGCTGAAACTACATTGCTTGCACTATATCTTGCGTGTCAAAAAACAGTGGCCACTTGTACAGCGTATACACATCAGACGCTGACAAGTTGATAAGCCACATTGGGTCAAACACCCTTATTGCTTCCATCGACCCGTCCTTCTCCAAAATAATGACTGCCTCTCCCGAGCGCCAGTCATAGTACCACCACTTAAAGTGTGGGGTAAAGTCCTGTGGCATCTCCCTCAGTGGAATTCGAGACATTGTGCGCGGAGGTTGCCACTTCAGGACTATCTTCGGCTGACCAGTGATGGGACTCACTTCAGACCTTCGGATGTAACGTGTGGCCTGCTGTGGTCTGAAGTTGACCCATCTAGTCCTGTATTCCTTCTTCAATGCAGCCTCAAACCAGCCAGACATCTTCTTAGGATCAGCATAAAGAAGCTTTAGTCGTGCCAACTGGTTGAGCTCAAAACCTGGGAGAGTCTTCAGATCATGAGGGAATCTGAAGTACTCGATTCCCCTCTCCCTCTTCACTGCATATACACTAAGATCATCAAAATGAGCCCAAGCAATGATCTTCCCTGACACCTTCATATTCTTCTTTACTTTGTATAGCTTGGTGTAGGTACTCTGAGTTGTTGTAGTACGTTAGGCTCGGACCTCGGCGATGCAAGCCGCCTATTCAGCCTTTCGAATGTCAACTTCGGTGTCCGAGGCTTGAGCTTGGCTTGTTGAGGCTTCTGCTCCTTTCTCCTTATCATTGAGTTTATCCAGAATATCACTGTCAAGGTTGTTTACCAGATCAGGAAATATGTTTCCCTCTTGATCAGTGTATTCTGGATAATGCTGATCTCTGATGTCTTCAATTTCAATTTCTTCAACATCTTTGAGTTCGTCATCATCAGCATCATCAAAAACTGGAACATCTTTAACAATTTCGTCTGGATTCAGACGAAATATGTCAGCCAGTTGCTCATCAGTAAGGTCGTGAATAATTGCTCCTTCTTCAGGAGTATAACTCACTGACCTTCTAACGATCCCCTACAGATCAAGAATCATTATGAGTTGAGACTTGACCTGTTGGAGGGGAGCAACATCATGTTCATCTTTCTGAAAGTTAGGATCTGTTTGATTTAAACATGCAACACAATACTTGTTAGTAAGTAATCAAACACAATCATTAACACAAGATATAAATATTCATCACATAAATGTAACATAATTTCAAATACAAAGGTCTGTTAAATACATAAACATGAATAACTAAACAGTACTTTTGTCTTGAATTTTCGGAGTGTCTTCAGTTGGAGCAGACGAAGAGGGTCCTTGATCTTGACGATGTTTAGAACGCCTTTCGTCTGCTACATTATCGCTATTGTCTCCGGCGGTCTCTCCTCCTTCACCTCCCTCATCATCCTTCTTCTCATCACCATCATCACTGTCATCACTCTCATCATCATCATCGTCGTCATCTTCATCATCATCGTCCTTACCATCATCATCATCACCTTCCCCGATCTTGAGGGGCTCACTCTGAGTGCCTTTCAGCCTTAGCACTAGAGTCTTGTGAGCCGCCTCCAGCTTCTCAATCCTCGCATCCGACTCAGCCTCGTGTTGAAGCAGTCCAGTGATCTGATCAGTTTGTGTAGTGATCAACTGGGCTTGCGAAGATGTCAACTCCCTCAGTCTCTCAATCTCAGCTGCTTGTGTAGAACTTTGCTCTTGCAGCTGGAGAATCTGAGCCGTCTTAGCCTTATCAGAGGCTAGCAGCTGGAGCACCATGCTGTTCAGCGCAGCAAGTTGCTCAACCACGGAGACCGGTGGTAGAACTGAGCTCGAGGGTGCAGATGAGGGTTGTGTTTCGGACGTGGTGTGGGTTGTGGTGGCTGTGGTGAATATGGGAGGAGGTGGGAATGATGTAGTGGGGGGCACAGTGGTGGTGGTAGTAGATATGTGAGTATGAGGTGGAGGTTTAGTAGTGGTGGTGGTTGATGTGGTTGCTGTGGTGGTGGATGGTGTGGTGGCTGTGGTGGTGGATGGTGTGGCTGTGGAGGTAGTGGTAACAAAGGTGAGACGACGTTTCTTCTTCTTTTGACCATGGGGTTGAGCCATCCTTTTCTTCCTCGTTCCCGTAGAAGTGGATGCTCCCCTTACAACCCTGCTAGCTGACTCCGGTGCATAACTCGGATCAGTAGCTATTTCTCCTGAGTCTCGTGGGCCTTCACCGACTGCCCTTAGCCCATGTTCTGTGGGGACAACCTTGCTTCCCACAGTACGTGTCAAGGGCTCCTCCTCTGACTCCTCTTCCTCCTCACCAATAACAAAATCTTGATGAAAACTAGCAGACTCAGTTCCATCGTGGGTGCGTGGTGGAGATGGTATATCTGTGGTAGTGGCCCTAGATGGAGTGGGGCCTGTATCTCCACCATCACCACTGTCATCATCATTAGAATCGTCTGATGGTATAGCTATCACCTCAGTATCTGACCCACTATCATCATGACGCCACTTGTGTCTCCCTGGGGCAACATAATCAGCCCGGGCCAAATGCCCAATCAATCTCTTCAGTACTGGCTTTACCTGCTTGCCTCTGTACACCCTCATACGACCCAGGGTGGTGTCATCCATAATCTCCAGAGGCATAGCATCACTCTTGTCTTTGGGAAGGTCGGGCAGCTTCTCATCAAATATGAGCTGTAAAAACCTGGGGTACATGCAGAACCCCTCCTTCCCCTTGGCCTCAAGGTTCTCTATTAGATACATGAATATCATGTTGGAGAAGCTGAATGGGTGGTTGAGGACCAATGCGACATAGGCATTCTGAATCTGTCCGACAAGTCATCAAAACCACCCCTCCTCGACGCGATGCACTTTAGAATGACATGTGCTAAGTACTTGTACTGGGGCTCAGGTTGCTCTTGTTCAGCACACCTGAGCTTATGTCCCCACAGTACCCAATCCTCAGAAAGTATCCACGAACTGTAAGAGGGTGGATCTTGAGTGGGTGAGAATCATCATCTCCAAAGCCTAATACCCGCCTTATATCAGCGGTTGTAATCACAATCTCCCTACCGAAGATAGAACTTCGAATGCAGTAGGGCTCCACTGATCGGTCAACTGAAGCTCCCTCCCAAAACGACTGATGTAATGACTGATAGGGAGTACACGGTGTAGATATAGCTTTAAAGATCCGAGATCTTCTCAAGAAGTCAATAATCCCTACAAACTCACCACCATTCCTCGAGGTGGAATCCAAGTGAGCACAAATGTTGTGCTTTGGATTAATCAACCAACGGTTAGCCATATTCCTGTAACAAATAGCAAACACACGTTAGAAACATGTAAAACAGAGTTTGACTAAATCAGAAACCAGTTTAGTTCAATCGTGCGATTGAACTATGCGACTGGGTTTCGTCGATTGAATGAACCTGCGATTGAGTTAGTCGACCGAAAGAATTCATTCGCATAATTCATTCGGCAGATTGAATGAATCGCCTCTTTCAATCGGGCGATTGAAGTTCATTCTGGGGAACCAGTCGTATGACAGACTCAACCCATTCGCATTATCCATTCGGCCGATTGAATGAGTCGCCTCTTTCAATCGGGCGATTGAAGTTCATACTGGGGACCAGTGGCATCGTAGACACTATTCCATTTCAAACTCAGATTTATCAAATGGCTAAATTAAACGTTAAGTTCATATTCATTAGACTCGCAATCATGTATCTAAACCACCTAATCCATTGTTTTAACATAGTGAGTGATTAAGGTAGTTTGTTGTTCAGATTTGTTACGGTTCAACATTTAGGGCAAATGTGGATGGATTTCGTATCAAATTTGATATTCTGATTCATCCTTGTGTCGCGTATTACCTGTATAAGCACTAATGAGAGTTAGAATAAGCAAAACGAAGGTAAATATGAATCAATTGAAATTTTAGCAGCGGTTCGTTAGGTCGGGCGAATAGAGGGGGTGCTTTGGGTGAATGAGCGACTGAGATGATTCTGCCTGTATTTATACTAGGGCAAATTCCAGTCGGGCGACTGAGTCTCAGTCGTTCAATCTACCCAATCGTTCATCTCCAATCGGGCGATTGAGGTTCATCCAAACGACTGTTACAGTCAGTCACCTCCAATCGTTCGATTAGATTCATTTGCACACCCCATTTGCACGTTTGACCTAGTCGGTCACTTTCAATCGGCCGATTAGGCTCATTCGCATGTCCCAATCGTACGATTGTCTTCAATCGTATAGCCCATTCGTATGACTGATCATACTCAACATGAAGTTGTGCTATTGGGCTATACTTGTGCCATCTTAGTCATTTCAGTTATTGACACATAGTTTTCCTTCAACATTTGATAAAACATTATGTGCAATTTATCATCTCAGACATGATCCATTTAACCACCCGATCACCTCAGACGTGATCCATTTAACCACCCGATCACCTCAGACGTGATCCTTTTAACCAACTTATCACCTCAGACGTGATATTTTTATCCTTTCAGAAACAATTTTAAATAAACATTAAGCTCGTTTAGTGACATTAACAGATAACCATACACACAGTCCGACATTGACACACTAGTACTCACAAATTTAAAATAGTAAACTCATTTGGAACAGACTAGTACTCACAAAATGAACATCTTTTTGTGATTTTTGTTGGGGCAGGTTTGTGTATCCTATCAGCATTGACACTATGTCAGGAACAGACTCATTTGGAATCAGACAGGAATATACACCATTACTTGGAACATTATGAGTTGATTTCACCTTTCATGATGATATATCACAGTTTGTTCTGATATAAGACTTCTAAGTACTAACTGGGATCATGTTTGATATGATACGTAACACACTTTGATTGTCAACTTCAGTCGGTGCATACAAGACGATTGTCAGTATACTTGTCCACCTAAATTCATACACAGACTTTTGACACACATTGGTAATGAATTATGTTATATTATTTCAAACAACATTTGTGTATCCCACGCTTATATGGTAATCAGTATTCCTTAATGGACTTTCGAGCGGTCTTTAGGTATTTTTGCAAGAAGAGACTATTCTTAGATCTTTCAAAGAGAAGCCAATCCTCAGGTCAGTGCCATCGCACAGCAGAGAGGCGGCAAACAACAATGAAGTCTAGAATATGTAGGTTATGCTTATCCTCAGGTCAGTGCCATCGCACAGCAGAGAGGCACACAACCTATCTCCTTGTTAGAGCATTTCTTATTTTCTTTTGCACATAGCGCACCAACAACATAAGTTATCAGCTTGATTACGCTAGTATTCACTTTTTCCGTGCTTTGCTCTTTTTGTGGTCATTTGCACACCTTTGGTGGCATTAATTTGCTCGTTATCCCTTATCGGAAGAGCTGATTGTGTTAACCAGTGATAAGATGGGAACCCACAGTTGATTGAACCATTTAGTTTAGATTAAGTTTACCAATGACGTCTACTTGTCTATAGTGTTGAATCTACTGACACATCATATAATGAACTAGCACCTCCCTAGATCAACTTTCTTCGTGTAGTTACAGTAACAATCAAACGTACTATCATTTTCCCATTTTGTTAGACTTAGACTTCTCTGATTTTTACATTTTCAGTAAGTTAATTAACATTTTTGATCTTAACATCATTTTGTTGTTCCAAATAACTCGATGCCTGTGTACTATCATCTTCCAATTTTTGTCGAGTCACATTTCCTGTTTTGTTGTCTTTGCCTTTTCAGCTTTACTCACCTTCCCCTCCCTTTTTTTTAAATTAAACCTAATCTCCCCCTAAAATTCTAAAACAGAAAATCTTTTCATGTTTTTGGATTTTTATAAGAACATGGAAATTAAAAAAAATAAAATAAAAGACTAAACTAAAGAAAAATAGTGTCGGACTATGTATCTGTTTCTTCTAAAATAACGTCACTTTTCTTTTTAACCCCGTTGACCTCTAGCAGATAGAAAAATCTTGGTTTATCAAATGGTTTAGTGTAAAGGTCAGCGCGTTGAAAATCCGTGTTAATTTGACCACATCAATTAAGTGTTTTTGATAACAATCGCGTATGAAATGATACTTTATGCCTATGTGTTTGATCTTAGGATGTTGAACCGGATTTTTAGTTACTGCAATTGCAGCAGAATTATCAACATAGATAGGAGTAGAAGTGAAATGCAAACCATAATCCCGCATTTGCTGTTGATTCCAAATGATTTGAGAGCAGCAGCTGGCGGCGGTGACGTATTCAGCTTCACAGGTAGACAGAGCAACTGATGTCTGCTTCTTACACTGCCAAGTTACCAATCTTCTCCCGAAAAATTGACATCCTGCTGACGTAGACTTGTAATTCATTTTGCAGCCTCCGTAATCCGAGTCACTATACGCCGTTAGCTCAAAGTCATCATCATGAGGATACCACAACCCCAGTGTTGGAGTACCCTTCAGATAACGAAAAATCCTCTTGACTCCAATCAGATGATTGACTTTAGGTTTTGCCTGATATCGGGAACATAAACATGTTGCATACATGATATCTGGACGAGAGGCAGTGAGGTACATGAGAGATCCGATCATCCCACGATACATGGTGGCATCCACCAAATCCCCATTCTCATCAGGAGCCACATCGTGATTTGTGGCAAGAGGGGTACCGGCTGCAGTGACATTGTCCATATCAAAGCGACTAAGAATGTCACTGACATACTTAGTTTGATGCAAAAAGATGCCGGTAGGTGTTTGGTCCACCTGTAATCCTAGGAAGAACTTCATTTCTCCCATGGCACTCATCTCAAACTCAGCCTTCATCACAGATTCAAATTCTTTACATAACCCTTCGTTTCGTGAGCCGAAAATTATGTCATCCACATAAATCTGCACCAAAAGCAAATCACCATCCTTCTCTTTGATGAACAATGTACAGTCAATCACACCCCTGCGAAAGCCATGTTTCAACAGATGGGTGGAGAGCTTTTCATACCAAGCTCGAGGAGCCTGATGTAGCCCATACAGAGCCTTGTCTAACTTGTAGACTCTATCCCGATGGTAAGGATCTTCGAATCCTTCGGGTTGACTTACATATACTTCTTTACGAATTTCCCCATGCAAGAATGCACTCTTAACATCTAGTTGATAAACTTTGATCTTCATGTAAGAGGCGTAGGCTAGAAAGATACGAATTGCTTCCATTCTAGCTACAGTAGCAAAGTCTTCATTGTAGTCGATTCCTTCGACTTGTCTGAAGCCTTGAACAACCAACCGTGCCTTGTTTCTGATAACAACACCCTGGTCATCCTTCTTGCACTTTAGTACCCATTTGGTACCAATTACCTTGACTCCTTTGGGTTGGTCAACAAGAGTCCACACTCCAAGTTTCTTGAACTGTAGCAACTCCTCTTGCATAGCATTGACCCATGCTTCATCCTTAAGGGCATCACTTACGAGTTTGGGTTCAATTTGAGAGACAAAACATCTGTAAGCTCCATCATTCACGTAGCCCTTTTCCATTACTTCAGCGTAATCAGCAGTGTACAATCGACTTCTAGTCTGCACGCCGGAGTAGAGATCACCAATGATAGCATCTGGCGGATGACTTGTACTGATCCTAGTCAAAGGAGTTGTAGGAACGACAACTTCAGAGTCCATAGTCGTGACTGGAGGTTCAGTGTCTGTGTTTCCAGATGCAGGTGAAACAGCTGAAGATCTCCCTTCTTGATCAACATTAGGTGACTGAGCTGGTTCAGTTGCTCCTTCATCCTCTGAGGAGTCTTCACTATCGGTCTGATCGGCTGAGGCAGATCCCGATGACCCATTTGCAGGAGTGGTATTGCTAGTGTCCAGATTCGGTGAGTTGAGAACATCGTGCATCATCTGAGTAGCAATATCATTATCTGAAACTATCTGAGGAAGATTAAATGATTTGAAAAAGCCATCGTAGTCGAAGAATGACGATGGACCTTTTCCAGCAGGGGGATAGTAAAACGTTGAACGTCAACATTGCACCATACTTCTACCTGACCAGTAGAATTGTTGTACACTCGTTTGTCGGGTATACTGTATCCCAGAAAGATCCCCTGATCTGCTTTTTCATTGAACTTGCCTTCTTGAGTTTTATTCAGAAGAGTACAAGGAGCACCGAAAGGTTCCAGATACTCCAGGTTTGGCTTACGCTTCTGTAGCAACTCATAGAAAGTCTTCCCGTGTCTCTTCACTACTGACACACGATTAAGTGTGTAGCAGGCATTGGCTACAGCTTCGTTCCAGAACTGTACTGGTAGTTTTGAGTCTGCCAACATAGTCCTGGCTGTCTCGATCAGACTCCTGTTCTTTCGCTCAGCAACTCCATTCATCTGTGGTGTGTATGCAGAGGTGAATTGATGAACAATTCCCTTTTCTTTGCAGAATGCATCCATCCACTGATTCTTGAACTCGGTTCCATTATCTGAACGAATCTTTCGCACTTTAAGCTTGTAAAGTGACTCTAGGGTGGTGACCAGCACTTTGAATGACTCAAATGTTTCTGATTTAGCTTTCAGAAACATTACCCACGAGAATCGTGAGTAGTCATCGATGACTACGAAGCAGTACCAGTCTCCAGCGATACTTTTCGTGCTAACTGGACCGAAAAGATCCATGTGCAGTAGCTCCAGGGGCATCTCGATAGAATTGACATTCTTGGTCTTGTGAGATTTCCTGGTTTGCTTTCCTTTCTTGCATGAGATACAAAAATCAGGAAGCTTGAAGTTCTTGACAGGAACTCCATCAACTAGGTTGTTATGAATCAGGTGATTCATCTTCTGATGATTAATGTGTCCATTCTTCTGTGCCACGAAATGGAGTCCTTCTCTGTTGCTTTAGATAAGAAACATTGAACAGTAGAAGAACTAGTAGAAGCATTAGACATATCTAGAACATACAAGTCATTATATCTAGATGCTGACATTAATACCTGCTCCTCTAGAATATCCATTTCTTTCTTCAGAATGTAGCATTTTCGATTATCAAACATGACTTTGAATCCCTTGTCGCAAATCTGAGACACAGAAAGCAGATTCTTTTCTAACTTCTGAACGAAGTTGACTTTATCGAATCTTACCTTGTCATTTCCTACTTCGCCCTGAGCGGTAATGTATCCTCCTTTATTACCAGCAAATGAAACGTGTCCCCCTTTAATTTGTTTGACATTGAAAAGGAGAGACTTGTTTCCCGTCATGTGCCTGGAAGCTCCGCTATCTACGATCCATGTATTTGTAGACGCACTATAGCGGACAACCTGCACATATGAGAAAATCATTAGTTAAGGAGGGGGACCCAAGCCTTGACTGGCTTGGGTTTCCCAGAGGAATCAACCATCATGAATTCGACCCACTGTCCTTTATCAGTGGGTGGAATCTCAACTTTTAGATTGTCCTTGCTTTCAGACACACCAGTTGTCTTGGCTTTCCATAAACCATCCCTGTGAAAGGATTGTTTGTGGTACACCTTAGACTGATTTACGGTTTGAGCATATGATTTAGATTCAGAAACAGGTTTTACCTCTGGCATCACAGACTTGTCTGGGACTTGTCTGTTTTGCCTTTGGCGAGGTGGAGACGAAAAAGACCTAGAAGGTGTTTTAGACCTAATAGGTGTTTTCGATCTAACTGGAGTCTTAGAACGCTGTTTTGACTCTACTTTGACTTTGTCATTTAGCTCAACCTTAATTCTTGGTGTCTGATAGCGATGACAGTTAGTCGAAATATGACCGCGCTGACCACAAGTATAGCAGGATCTCCATTCATCAGGGCTAGGAGATCTCTTGTGGGGCGGTGAATAAACCTCAGATTCTTTCTTTTTATTATCACTTTTAAGATTTTCACCTCCTTTGACAAATTTAACTTGTTTAACATGATTTGTATTTTGTCTTGGAAATTGGTGATTATCTTGTTTTACTGGTTTAGCTTGAGTGATTTTGGAAATCTTAGGTTGTGTGGAAGTTGACTTTTTACCCAACCCAAGAGATGCTTGAACATTATCTTCCACTCGTTTGCTAGTGATTTGTGTGCTTGTAGTGCTTGATCCAGAATCTGTCTGGTCAGGAACCGAAGAGGCAGTGGTAACTGCTGTATCCGGATCACTGACTAGAGGAGTTGTCACCACATGATCCTTGATGGGGTTATCATTTATTGGACGTTGTTTTATGCTTAAAAAGGACTCATGTGGTGGTGGCACAACTTTATAACCCAACCCCTCCCCATTGTTGCGTTCTTTAACCAAGTTTTTCAAAATATGTGAGGAACTAGCTAGACTGTGGAGTTTTTGTTTCAAAGACTCGTTTTCAACTTGTAAAACCGCTTGTTCCTTCTTAGTTTCCTCTATTGTCTTTAAATAAAACTTGATATCATTTTCTTGGTTAAAAGCTACAACTTCAGTTTCTTTTAACTGTTTCTTTAAAGCATCAATCTTTTCTTTATAACTATTTTCATTCTGTTTTAAGATTCTGTTTGCTTCAGTGTACAGTTTTAAATCATTTACTAAGTTATCATTATGATCTAATAACCTAGCAAATTTCAGGTCAATGCTTTCTCTAAATTTTTCACAATCAACACAAGCATGTTTAGTAAATAATTCATCCTTTGATTCTACCTGTGCCGATGTAGATGTTCCAGCCATGAAAGCATTTTGGGGTTTAGATTGTGCTTCACACGCAGCATTCAGTTCATTCTCCACAAGCTGATCAACATCAGCTATGTCATCATCCAATTCAGCATTGTCATGCTCAGCTGAGTTCTCCCCCTCACTTGCTGAGTCTTCATTCAGATCCTCAACAGAAGCTATGTTGGCTTCCCCATCAGATAAGAACCGGAAGGACCAGTCCTGTCCTTCATCACCCTGTGCCACCAAAGCCTTGGAATCACTTCCTGCTGGAACTGGCTTCTTATCTTTATCTTGCCTGTTGAAAGAGGAGAAAGGAATTCCGTTCCTAGTCTTCTTAGGCTTCACACATTCCCTCTTGAAATGTCCTTTCTCCCCGCAGTTGAAACACGTGACTTTGGACTTGTCAAAACCAAATGTAGTATCTTTTGTAGCCACGAGGTTCTGCCCTGTCTTCTTTACAAACTTCTTTGCTCGTCGCACAGCACTTGCGAGAGCCCATATAATATCCATTCTCTCCAACTCATTTTTATCCACCTGCTCATAGTCTTCATCAGCCAAGTGGCAGTTTCCTATCTTCCCGGCAACCAAACCATCATAGGAATGAACCACTGCAGCAAGTAGGTCCATGTGTTCCTTGGCCACTTCCACAGTGACTTTACCCAGGTTCTCAGTTATTAACTTCGTCGAGTGAGCTTCAGTAATACTGTGTTGAACCCCTGATGAAACAGTTGACTCACACCCAGACGATGAGCTTTGACCAGAAGTATTAGAAACAAATGCAGTCTGCAGAGGAGCATTAGAAGACTTTGTAATGGGAGTTGGAGTCACATTATAAAGAGTAGGATCCTGAGCATATGCACCCTTCTTTGTCTTATACTTATGTCTAACCTCTTCCTCTCGAAGTTTCATAATAAAGTCATTTATATCCAAAGTTTCGAGAACTGAATTGTGTCTCAAGGTGGAAATAAATGAATCCCATTTCTCTAGAAGACCTTCAGCCAAACTAGCGACCTTTTCTTCTTTAGACGTTATAACCCCATGAGTGTGAAGTTCACTCATTAGATGATAGAAGCGGTCAATGATGTCGTCCAAGCTCTCGTTCCCAATAGCAGAGAAATTGTCAAACTCCTTTTTGAGAGCTTTGGCCTTCAAGGATTTCAGAGTTGAGCTCCCTTCATACCTTTTCTCGAGAGCTTTCCAGAACTTTTTACTCTGTTTCTGATCCGAATACTGATGGAAGATCTCTTTCGGAATCGACTGAGTGAGCATAGCATAAGCCTTCTTTTCAGCATTATAGGCAATCTTTTGAGCATCAGTCATTCCACTCAACATTAATGGCAGACCATCCGCACCAACTGGCATGGTGTAACCAGTCTCAATAGAATTCCATAGATTAGTATCCACGCCATTGAGATGAATCTCAAACCTTTGCTTCCACTGCGGGAACTCATCAATGGATAGAAGCTTAGGCGGCTTATTGTGGTTACCAATCTCATTCTCCAGAAGCAGTAGGTTCTGGATCCTTGAGTCTTTCCCTGCTGAGAAAGCGAAGTTTTCCGAGTCCATGATGAATGTTGACTTAAACTTGAAAAACAGACTGTTAATGCGACTGGGATGCGATTGAACTCAACCGTGCGATTGAACAGGCGACTGAGCTACAATCGTGCGATTGAACACAATCGGGCGAATGGACAAGGCGACTGACTGAAACTGGGCGACTGAACTGGCGACTGACTCAATCGGGCGATTTGACACTGCGAATGACTCAAACGAGCGAATGAACAAACGAATGAATCAATCGGACGATTGAACAGAGCGACTGGGATTCAGTCGTACGATTGAGATAATCGTGCGACTGGGTCGGCTGAAAACGTGATTTTTCACACACTTTGACCTAAAACGCAAGTTTTTGCACCCTAGACGGCTGAAACTCGAAAAAGATTGATTTTCCAGAACATGCACACGTAAAGACTCGATTTTTTGCAGAAAGATTGAATCTTTTCGCGAAAAAACGTAGACTTTTTCACAAAAACGATTGAATCAACGATGAATCAAGAGCCTATGCTCTGATACCACTTGTTAGGACCGTGTACGTACGGAGTAATAACTGATTCTTCGTTATACCAAATCAAATAGTGCGGAATCCTATTTGATTGGCGATCCAATCAGGGAGAACGTAATCAAGATCAATCCTAACGATTAGAAAACGTTAAGAATGGACTAGGAATGATTTGAAACATTCTATGAAGTTGGAATGGATGATTTGGACGCTCTGGGTCGACTAGGGTTTCAAGTATTCGAAGTGTTACGTTTTTCCACGAATTAAGTGGTATTTATAGGTTACATCTATCAGTCGTACGACTGAGTCAGGCGACTGGCTCAGTCATGCGACTGAATCATACGATTGATTCATTCGGACGACTGAGTCAGTCTTATGACTCAATCGTACGATTGACTCAATCTCCTGGTTCAATCGTGTGACTGGCCCATTCGCATGGTCCAGTCGTGCGACTGAATCAGATAACTTAGTTAAACACATTCATGAACCTTTAATGGTTTAGAACTATGTCTAACAACTGTATACCTATATAACATTGTCATATACGTGTGTAACAATAAACAATATAGATAGATATAACATTAAACACCAATACACATATATAGAAGAGATTCTCATTAGCATGATTGAACATTATATATGTGTTACAAGAAGAAGTTCTATTACATTTAAGCTCACTAGACTAGAACTGGGGACATGTGTACCAACAATTTATCAATCGAAATTAGATCTATACGATAAATATTGTAACATAAATGATTTTAAAAATCGTAACAATGAGCTATCTTTAGAAATAAATAAACTAAACAGTGAACTTTTGTTGGCTAAATTGAGTGTCAAGAAATTTGAATTATCTTCAAACATGGTTGAAGGTATCATCAAATCTTAATGACATAAAAGACTAATGGTGGTAAAGATGGAATTGTATACGCTAATATTGCACCACCAATTAATCATGACTATTCATCCTTGCCTTTATCAATCAACACTTGTGATGAAGAGACCTATGGCTTAGGTTTTCAACCAAATTCTGACTTAAAAACTTCAGTCAGTGTGTCATTGACTGTTGATCTTGTCATAACAACTTCAATTAAAATTAATCATGATAATTCTTTTGCAGAATAGGTGAAGAAGGAAGGGTTGGTTGAAGAGTGGGAGAGTGATGATTAATTAGTATTTGAGAAAAATAAAACTTGTATTGAAAATAATCTTTGTAATTCATCATCGAATATCAATGAAAGTTCTGAAGTTCCTTTTGTTTCAAATGATTGTTTAAAGTTATCAAACAAAGCAAAGAAACTTAAATCAAACTTGAATATAAGACCAAAGAAAAAAAAGATTTACTACATCAGTACCTGACTTGAAAACTGATTTCAAGAACATACTTGTTTCAAAATGCAACATTGAAAAGGAAGATTATATTTTTAAGAAAACCAATGAAAGTTTCTTTAAAAATAAATCTCCTATTAATGCTAATACTGTGAAACAAGATGGTTGTAGCACAGGTATAAAAGACATTGGTCCTATTCCAGTACTTTCAAGTCATAAAGACAAAGCTCAAACAAAAGCCTCGTTAGTAACTAAACAGACTCATTTTCTTAGGAAAAATTCAAAATAACGAGGAAAACGAGAGACTGATAAGGAATCTTTTAGCCAAAAACATACTAAATCCAGATTCTATGATAACTATAGAAGTTATCATCAATAGTTTGAGAAAATAACTCGAGTGCAAAATATGTATCAAACTATATGTTGTTATGTATATGGAAAGCCTAATCACATGGCTAAGAGTTAGCATCATCAAACATTATGGAAAGCCTAATCACATGGCTAAGAATTGGCATCATCAAACATTAACAAGTAAACAAGGTTTAATGATTCTATTGCTAATAATAGAAAACAATTCTTTCTTAATGTAAACTTTACAAGAAATTTGAATCAACAACAAAAAACCTTTATAACTTTGCAAAAAGAAACTACTAGCAAGAAACATTTATCTGTTAATGATGACAATTCAATTACTCCACAAAGAATAGTTAAGAAATTTGTTTCAAATCTGGTCAAACCAATTCAAAAATGGAAAATAAAGTAAAGGAACCAGAACCTGATATTGTTAAAGATTATATCTTTAATGATAAAAGAGATATGATACTGAAATCTGTATCATATTTGGATGAAAATGAAGTACTCAAGTCAGCTATGGCTTGGGTTCCTAAAATTGAACGAATCTTTGATTTATGCAGGAACATTTAAGACCCAGCATCAACAGTGTTTGGCACATTGACAGTGGATGTTCAAGGCACATGATTGGTAATATATCTCTGTTGAACAACATCACACCATATAACAAAGGATATGTTATTTTTTCTGGAGACAAAGGAGGTAAAATTGCAAACAAATGTACAGTGTCAAATGGTGTATTAAGTTTTAAAGATGTCAACTTTGCAGAGGAACTAAAACATAATTTGTTGAGTGTCTCTTAAATTCGTGACAAAATATTCCACCCATTTCACTGATAAAGAATGTTTAATTTTATAACCTAGATTTGTAATACCTGATGAGTAGATTTTATTGAGAACTCCAAGAGACAAAGACATACTTACTTGACATGAATGGATCTTATTCATTCGTAATTGTGTCATGTTTGTTGGCTAAAGCCTCAGAGAGTGGTTCATTGTTATGGAATCGTTGTCTTGACCATGTAAACATTAAAAACATGAACAGGTTGGTTAGAGGTAATCATGTTATTGGTCTACCTTTGAAAGAATTTTAATTAATTGAACATTGTTTACCATGTTCAAAAGGCAAACAACATAAATTACTCATAAACTAGATGCTCATACAAAAATAGACAATCATACAACTCCTACACATGGATTTGTTTGGTCTAGTGATTATGATGAGTTTAGGATGTCGTGCATACTGTTTAGTCATTACTGATGACTTTTCAAGATTTACTTGGGTTTTCTTTTTAGAAACCAAAGATGAGACACCTCATTTGCTGATAAAGTTCCTAACTCTAGTGGAGAATCAGACTGACAAAACTGTCAAATACATTCAAAGTGATAATGGCATTGAGTTCTGTAACCGGACATTGAATGAATTCTGTGCTTCACAGGGTATAGCAAGGCAATTCAGTTAGTAGGAACTCCACAACAAAATGGAGTTGCTGAAAGGCGAAACAAAACATTAATTGAATCTGCCAGAACCATGTTATCAACAACCAAATTACCTTCATTCTTTTGGGCTGAACCTGTTAACACTTCTTGTTATGTTCAGAATCATGTTTTAATCAATAAACAACAAAATATGACTCCATATGAAATCTTTTTCAAACATAAACCTAAAGTCAAATATTTCAAAACATTTGGATGTTGTTGTACTCTGTTAAACACATCTTATTCAAAATCTAAGTTTGATGAAAAAGCAGATGAATGTTATTTTGTTGGTTATTTAGCCAATAAAGTTGCATATAGGGTTTATAATAAAAGATCTAAACAAATCATTAAGTCATTTAATATTGTTTGGCATGAATCTAATAAAATTGATGTTGGTTCTTCTCCTCATGGGTTTATAATTATGGTTCATTATTTGAAACATTTAATCGTTCATCTGTTGTATCTACAGCTTCTACTCTATTGCCCACATCTATTCAGGATTTGTTTACTGATGAAGTTGGATATGAAATCTTTTTTCAAAACATAAACCTAAAGTCAAATATTTCAAAACATTTGGATGTTGTTGTACTCTGTTAAACACATCTGATTCAAAATCTAAGTTTGATGAAAAATCTGATGAATGTTATTTTATTGGTTATTCAGCTAATAAAATTGCATATAGGGTTTATAATAAAAGATCTAAACAAATCATTGAGTCATTTAATATTGATTGGCATGAATCTAATAAAGCTGATGCTGGTTCTGCATCTTCATGGGTTTATAATTATGGTTTATTATTTGAAACATTTAATCGTTCGTCTGTTGTATCTACATCTTCTACTCCTTTGCCCACATCTATTCGGGATATGTTTGCTGATGAAGTTGGATTCAATTCATCTCAAGCACAAGTAATATCTTTAGATATACCTGCTTCTCTACCAAGCATAGCTGCTTCACAGGTTTCTGAATCTGATGTTATTCAGTCTGAGCCTGATGATTTGTACCTGATGATTTCTGAATCAGCTGCTTCACATACCTGATGATTTGACACACATAATGAAATACAAAAGACAAACATCTACTTATACTATCCAGATGTTCTCGCGTGAGAACTTTAAGTTCTTGCGCGGCAACTCCTCGCTTTCGCGCGATAAGATTTTATCCTTCATCTTTGAGTTCTCGCATACTTGTATTCTCACATGATTTGAGTTTTTACTTTTCACTTGATATTATAATCCATTAAGGCCAGGTCCTTTCAATTTCCCCCTATGGATTATGATATCATGCTATGTTTGACTTCGATCACTCATCTTCAAGAATTATCTGAAGTCTAGGTATCTTTCACTTCAGTCTTCCCCCTCAGCTTTAACCTCTTCCTAATGTATAGCTTCATAAAGTATATCACGCCTGAATCAAGATTAAACTGTTCGATCTTGATTACTTACAGATTAAGATGTATTAGGCATATGACAGAGAGATCCAACTTCCATTTTGGATTCCCGAAGGACCCGATTCTTCAATCTGATGATAAGATTCTGTGATAACGAACTAGATCATCTAAATGATTCTTCCCCTAAGTAAGATAAAATAAGCACATATGTAACAACCGGTCAAAACCCAAGTAATAATCATTTACAAAATATTAAATAAATATAATTCCTACGTCAAACGCGACTAATTTATAATCACTCTCAAAATTATAAAATCCTAATTTCAATTAGGTTTAACATTACTATACTTGGTATATATATATATATATATATATAATAATAATAATAATAATAATAATAATCACATCAAATCTTGCATGCAATCTTGGTAGATTGCACTACCTGTATGCAAGACACCACACATCCACTAGCACAAATATAAACACAATCATTCACATCTTACACACTCACCAACACACTCAACCCTTCATCTCCTCTCCTCTTCATCTTCCACCATCAGTTTCTTTCTTTCTTCTCCCCACCCCCACCGAACCATCACCACTACCCCATCCATCACCGCCGCTGCCAAGAGTCGGTGGCAGCACTAACGCCTCCTTAGGCCGCCGGTTCTCTCCCTCTCTCTCCCTCGGTCGAACTCACCCTCACCGCTCTCTCTCTCTCCCTCGGTCGAACTCACCCACACCGCTCTCTCTCTCTCCCTTGGTCGAACAACACCATCACCAAACCATCATCCATCGCCACCCTCTTTCCTCCGCCAGGAGACCGCCACCACCGCACCACCGTCTGCTCAAACCCATCGCAGACCGCCACCGCCGCACCACCGGTCGAGAACCACCATCCAACCGCAACCATCACCATCTTCACCTTCAACCACAATCACCAACCCGTCGCCCACCACCACCCTTAGAACCTGCATTGTACTTGGGAGTCAAAACAAGAAGGATTATCAAGCTAAAAGTCGGATTAAGGTTCAGAGTGGAAATCAAGTCGTGACACCGTGAGATAACATTAGAAACCAAAGTTCTAGACTCAAGGTATAACTATTTAGAATAATACTCGATGTTATGTTCATGCATGGATCATCAAGATTGAAATCTTGATTTGTTGGTTCACCCGCTTGATGATTTTGGAAAACATAAGTTTATGAATGAAAATGGGATTCAATGTGATGTTTAAATTAGAAAATTTTACTATTAGAAGTTGGTATTGATAACATTGGTATATCTTGATGATTGGAATTATGAGAATATAGTGATATGAATTTGAGACTTTGGTATAGTTTTAGGATTAAAATTTGTAGGATCATGGATTACAAGGATATGTTAGTGGGACATAAAAGTATGAACTAAGGATAATGTAAGAAATGTTGGATGTTAAATCATGGATGATAATAGATGGTTAGGAAATTATGGGTACAACACTTCACTAAGTAAATGAAGACTAGGAAATATAGTGACTACGACGAAAGACTTGTGAAATAAAAAGAAGTAACATAATAAACAAGAGGACTAAGGAATTTTATGTAAAATAATAAACCCCTAGGTCAATATTACAAAATAAATACTAATTTTTAGAAATAAATAGTATTTTAAAAGGTAAAATAGTAAAATTCCTCAAAACTAGTAATATATATATATACATATACGCATATATATATATATATATATATATATATATTATGTTAACCAAAATGGATGGAAAGTAGTATATTTATATATTTTTTTTTGGATCACTTTAAGGAAAATAAAATGTTGTGTAAGAAGTCATAAGTAATTAGTAGAAACACATAAACTAATTATTTAAGTAAAAGATAGTCCTTGTAAGAAGTACAAAATGAATTGCGTTAGATACTAGTAAGTATAGGTATTCACGATAATAGGTTTATCAAGAAAGCCATTTAATAAATGAAAACCCTTTTCAAAAGCATTTTCATCAAAAAGTTGGGTGCACAAATAGTTTTAAGCAAAGCTATACAACCTGTTAAAAAGAAATTCTTTCACGTCTAGGGTCGTGATTAAACTAGTACGTGGCGTGTGAAAACCAGAAATCGAAATCAGCAAAGGTGAGTACTTCGGCCCCATTTTTATTAAATATTGTCGTATTTAAATTGTTTTGGGGGAAAAGCATGATTTAAAGATATGAAATATCTTATATATGATGATTGATTGAGAAAACGAATATATATATTAATTTGATGGTATAAGTTGGGTCAGTTATATGCGTACATATTACTAAGCCCCTAAATCCCCCCATAATCATTAACCTCGGGGAGGCCACAGACTTATATGGGTAGATCTATCAGGTTAGAAGGGCCCGCTCTCACGACCAGTCGCTCTGGTCAGGATTGTGAGGGAGTATATATGTTTGGACTGTTGTGGGGCAACGACGTGTTTCTTGGTTTGGTTATGGACTTATAGCCGAAGTTATCGTATGACCTAGCTAGTCTATGATACATATATTAATTTCTCTATCATCATAATGAAATTGAAAAATAAATTGTTTTTCTTTTAAATTCTGAAAACCCGAAAGCTCACCAACTTTTTGTTGACCTAGTTTTCTCATGTTTTTCAGGTCAGTAAGGTATTTGAATTGGGAATGACGCGTAGGGATTTCGGGAGGGTCAAACGGTGTTGGATGATGAAAGAACGTGGGACCTAAACATCTAAGTGTGGATCTTTTCGTAGGAAAAGATTATTAAATAAATACTTGTCTCAACTTATGTATACATTATGAATAAGTTAGAAGTTTCGTAATGACAATTATGTTTCTTATAAAAAACGTTTGACTACAGTCGTTGGTAATATTCCAACTTCAGTTACCGCCCTTCCACGTATTCAGCAGTGGTATAAATCGGTTTTTGGGCTGTGACAGAAGTTGGTATCAGAGCCAATGGTTATAGGGAAACTAGAAAAATTTCTTGGAAAGAAAAACTAGACTATAACCGGAAATAAAAAAATGGGGTCCCGAAACAATCCTGTCATTTCCAAAAATATTACCTTAATAGTGAATGCTCTTAGAATTTCATAAGATTACTTGATTCAAGACTTCAGCACTATGTGTAGATTAATAGCGCATATACATAATTTTATGTAGATGGCCGGTCAGATCAATGGAAATGACATCCTTGACATCAGTAGTGGCACCGAGGATTCTCCTCAACAGGTATCATCTAGGTCCTGGTACCAGCGCATCCGACCACATTTTGCCACCGGAATGCAACCAGGCATGGAGAACTCGGGGAATGGATGGATATCTGAGGATAGTGACAAAGACCCTACCTGAGTCGAAGTTACTTTGGAGCCAACCCCGGGAGCTCAAACTGATATTGAGCTTAGGAGATCGACTAGACTCATTTCGACTACGGAGAACTCTGATGATAACCATATGGCACGAGCTGATACATCACTGACAGTCACTACTCCTACGGCACCCATTCCACCTATGCAGCAACCACCGAAGATTCGGTTGGTATACGAGAGAAGGAAGAAAAGAAAGGCAAAAGAAGTCGTGCAAGATATTAGTGATACGCATGAGACACCTGAGCCTAAAAGGAATCAAGTTAATACAGAGAGGTGGGATTGGGTTAGGAGCACCATGAAGAGGTGGGCATCTTTGGATGGAGTCCCTTCCACCTTCGAGGTGGGGGAATCTTCCACTATCCCTCAGGGTACGTATATTGCTGGCGAATCTATAGAGCAGATGATGACGATCTTAACTACCCACTGCCTTCATTATGAGGAAGAATTGTCATTCATGAAAGAAAAACTGAAAGTGCAGGAGGAAGTCGATCAAGCTTTGGATGGGAAACTGGTGACTGCTGAAGAAGAATTGATGTTGGGGGATAATGCACTTCACCAAATGCATTTTCGAGTATCTGATTTGGAAGCCAGTCTTTTGGAGACTAGGAATAGGCTAACTATAGCTGAGCAAAGGGTTGAAGTGGCAGAAGCAACAACGGTCATGACGTAACAACAATTAATGATGATGGAGGAGAAAGTTGAAGCCACTATGAAAGTAGCCACTTTTTGTCTGATTATAGTCGCATATCTGATGCACACTGGCAGTGCAGCTCCATTTTAGTGATCATGATGTTGTTAAAAACTGGATCTTTAGTTATTTTGAACTATATTTTTGCCACGAAAACTTGATCGTGTGGATGGTTATGTTTAATGTACGAAATTATGTTTCCTTTGAAAATCCGATGATTATGGTTATGATTAATTATTATGATTATGATGCTTGATATATATTATTATACTGTGAGAGAAATTTTGTAGATGCTTTTGGTTACTAGAAATTATATAGATACATTAAAGTCATGACATCTTTAAGACCTTTATCCGTTTTGCGTGACAGTAATAAGATATGCCACCTAAAACACGGACTACATCGTCAGGCGGAAACGCTAACCTGCCCATGACCGTAAAAGAATTAGCTCAACTAATAGCGCAACATGTCCAAACAGCTCTAGAGCAACATGAGGCTAATATAACCATAGGCTTGGGCAGAATGCGTGGTGGAGCAAATAATAACCATGGGAATGGAGTGGGAAATGGATCAAACATCGGATCCAGTAGTGGTGTTGGAATAGGGGGTAATAATGGTTTTGGATCGGATAATGGTGTTGAAATTTGACGAATGGTCAGATAATGGGATGTTCATATAAGACATTCCAAGGGTGCAACACAAGAGTTTTTACCGGTGCAGAAGGACCGTTGGACGTTGTTTGGTGGATTGAAAGGATGGAAACGGTGATAGCTGTAAGTAATTGTTCAGACAATCAAAAAGTGAAGTACGCAACCTGCTCGTTTCAAGATGCGGGGCTATCCTGGTGGAATTCTCAACGACAGATTTTGGGAGACGCAAATGCTTATGAACTCTCCTGGGAACAGTTAAAAGAGATGTTGCTTCGTGAATATTGTCCGAGGAATGAACTGCAGAAAATTGAGGCGGAATTCTGGAATCACACAATGGAGGGTGCTGACATATGAACATACACGTCTAAGTTCAATGATCTTGCTAGATTAGTACCTCGAATGGTAACGCCAGAGTACGTCCGAATTGAAAGATATATATGGGGATTATCGCCACAGATTCGAAGTAGGGTTACATCATCCAACCCTACTACCATACAAAGTGCCATAGCCATTGCACACACTCTAAACGATGATGCAGTGCGCAGTGGAACATTGGGTAAAAAGGCGGGAGAAGTGGAAAATAAGGTTGTGGAAATTGAAAGGAGGATACTGGACGATAAAAGAAAATGGAATGGAAATTCCAATGATTGGAGAAACAACAAAAAAAGCTTTAAGCCAGGACCTGGGAAGGCGTATACGGCTACTTCAAGCGACCTCAAGGGAAAGCGAGGACCACCAGGAAGATGCAATAAGTGTGGGTATTCACATAACGGTGAATGTCGAATCTGCTCGCGCTGCAAGAAATTCGGTCACCTAAGTCAAAATTACAGAACCAAACCCTTTGAGAGAGCACAAAAGAACGGTCCAGTTTGTTTCGAATGTAGGAATACGGGGCATTTCAAGAGAGATTGTCCTAATCTAGGCGAAACCAAGGCCAGGGGACGAGCTTTTGAGATGAATGTGAAAGAGGCACGTCAGGAACCGTCAGTTGTTAATGGTACGTTTCTCATTAATAACCATTATGCATCTGTATTATTTGACACCGGTGCTGATTTAAGTTTTGTGTCGAAAGAGTTTGAGCCATTACTAGGAAAGAAGCCTTACAAATTAGATAGGAAATATATAATCGAATTAGCTAATGGGAAGAAAATAGAATCTGATTATATAATCAAGAACTATATCATTCAGCTTAACGATCACCCATTTAGCATCGATTTACTACCTGTTACACTGGGAAGCTTTGATGTCGTGATAGGAATGGATTGGCTTTCTCGAAACCATGTTGAAGTCATTTGCTTCGAGAAGCTTATTCGATTGCCGATGAGCAGAAGTAAAATTTTGATTGTACAAGGCGACAAAGGGAAGCCCTCCCCAAAGGTTATTAGTGTTATGAAGACGTATGAATATATAAGCAAAGGATACCAGGCTTTCCTAGTAAAGGCCACTGTCATAAATAAGGAAGAACGAAGGATTGAGGATATTCCAGTGGTGAGAGAGTATCCAGAGGTGTTTCCCTAGGATTTAACAGGGTTGCCTCCATAACGACAGATTAAATTTCAGATAGAGTTGGTGCCCGGAGCAGCCCCAATTGCCCGATCGCCGTATCGACTAGCGCCCTCTGAAATGTAAGAGTTGTCAAAACAATTGCAGGAATTGTTAGATAAGGGATTCATCCGACCAAGCTTTTCCCCATGGGGAGCACCGGTATTATTTGTCAAAAAGAAGGATGGATCGTTTAGAATGTGTATCGATTATCGGGAACTAAATAAACTCACAATCAAGAGTCGATACCCGTTACCAAGAATAGATGATCTGTTCGATCAGTTACAAGGGTCTAGTTACTACTCAAAAATTGATCTGCGATCCGGTTACCATCAATTGTTGATAGCAGAGGAAGACGTTCCGAAAACAGCCTTCAGAACACGATACGACCACTATGAGTTTCTAGTGATGCCGTTTGGTTTAACCAATGTCCCAGCAGTGTTCATGGATCTCATGAATAGAGTCTGTAAGCCCTACTTACACAAGTTTGTAATAGTTTTTATCGATGATATTCTGGTATACTCAAAGTCCCGAGAAGATCATGAGGATCATTTACAACTCGTCTTGGAAACGCTAAAGAAAAAAAAGTTGTATGCAAAATTTTCAAAATGGGACTTCTGGCTACGGGAAGTTCACTTCCTTGGGCACGTCATAAACCAGGAAGGTATTCATGTAGACCCTGCAAAAATTGAAGCAATAAAGAATTGGGAAGCACCCAAGTCTCCAACGGAAGTGCGACAATTCTTAGGGTTAGCTGGATACTATCGCAGGTTTATTGAAAATTTCTCCAGAATAGCTTAGCCCTTGACACTCCTGACTCGAAAGGATCAGAGATATGAGTGGAGTAATGATGAGGAACAAGCGTTTCAGTTATTAAAGCAAAAGCTGTGTAGTGCACCCATCTTGATGTTACCAGAGGGTACAGATGGATTTGTAGTGTATTGTGATGCTTCGCGGTTAGGTCTCGGATGCATGCTGATGCAGAAAGACAAGGTGATTGCCTATGCATCGAGACAATTAAAAGTACATGAGAAAAATTACACCACCCATGACTTAGAATTAGGAGCAGTAATTTTTGCCCTAAAAATATGGAGACATTACCTATACGGAACTAGATGCGTAGAATACAGTGATCACAAGAGCTTACAACATATACTTAATCAAAAATAATTAAACATGCGTCAATGACGATGGGTTGAATTACTGAATGATTACGACTGCGACATTCGGTATCATCCAGGAAAAGCCAATGTAGTTGCAGATGCACTCAGTAGGAAAGAAAGAGAAAAATCATTGCGGGTACGGGCATTGGAAATGACCATTCATTCGAACCTCACCATTCAGATTTGTGAAGCTCAAACCGAGGCACTAAAGGAAGAAAACATAACCAAGGAAGACCTACGAGGAATGATTAAGCAACTAACATCGAATTCTAAGAATACAATGTATTTTGTTAATCGACTGTGGGTTCCAAGATTTGGGGATCTACGCAAGGTGATACTAGAAGAGGCTCACAAATTAAGGTACTCAATTCATCTAGGGTCGGATAAAATGTACCATGATGTAAAGGAATATTACTGGTGGCCCAATATGAAAGGTGATATAGCCACTTATGTGAGCAAATGCATAACTTGTTCCAAAGTCAAAGCCGAGCACCAAAGGCCGTTTGGACTTCTACAACAACCAGAAATACCAAAATGGATGTGGGAATGCATAACTATGGTTTTGTAACAAAATTACCACGGACGACAAATGGGCATGATATGATTTGGGTAATAGTCAACCGATTAACCAAGTCTGCACATTTCCTGCCCTTAAGAAAAACATATGACATGAGTAAATTGGCTAAGATATACATTAAGGAAATTGTGTCAAGGCATGGAGTACCCGTATCAATCATTTTAGATCGAGACGGTCGGTTCACCTCGAGGTTTTGGCAAACGCTACATGACGCCATGGGAACCCGATTAGACATGACTACGGCATATCATCCACAAACAGACGGTCAAAGTGAAAGGACCATCTAGACGTTAGAAGACTTATTGAGAGCATGTGTAATGGACTTTGGTGGGAATTGGGACACTCACCTACCCTTAGTGGAGTTCTCATACAACAATAGCTATCACACCAGCATTAAAGCGGCACCATTTGAGGCTTTATATGAAAGAAAATGTCGTTCTCCGTTATGTTGGGCAGACATTGGAGAAAGACATCTGACGGGACCGGAAGTCATACAAGAAACAACAAACAAAATCAGTCAAATACGAAAGAAATTGGAAGCTGCCAACAGCCGACCGAAAAGATATGCGGATATTCGTAGGAAACCACTGGAATTCCAAGTGGGAGACATAGTATTTCTGAAGGTATCTTGTAACACCCGGAAAATTTTCTAAGCAAGTCAAATAATAATAATGGGCTCAGACGAGACCATTTAATAAGATAGGCTGGTTATGGGTGTTAGACCAAGTTAACGCTTTGGGACGTGAGCTTGACGAGTTTAAAGCCCCGGGAACGCCTGATACATATATATATAGACGGATCAACTGAGCAACTCTCATTTTCACCCAACACTCAACTTCTAGAGAGAGAAAGTGTAGAGAGAGAAAGTGTCGGATCGAGGCTCGGTTGGTCAAGGGATCGAAGGCTGGTGTTCGTGGACTCCCAAACAACAGGAATCAAGGTAAGAAACGTAGTCTAATTGCTTCTTTTTGTGAAAAACCCGGATTTAAGTTTTTGGGGTTTTAAAAGTGACAAGAATCGCCCAAAAACGCACGTTTTTAGGTAAGAAAACCTGTAAAAAGCATAGATATAGCTTCGTGGATGATAACCCAAGGGTTTGGGTGTAAAAGATTGAAGTTTTGGGTTAAAATGGGCTGATTCGTAAGTTTCAGCTCGTTCTGCGAAATTAAGCACTCATCCAGCGAAACTATGCAGCGAAATTAGAGGTTCCAGCGAAATTACAGTTTCGCTGCAGCGAAACTACAGTTTCGATTGGGCGAAACTATAGTTCTTTGATAACTTCACCGGTGCCCAGGTTGACCCTTAGACATTGCGAAACTAGGGAATTCCAACGAAAGTTGGGCGCTCAAGGCAGCGAATCTGTTCAGCAAAACTGGCAGAATGCTGCCCAGCGAAACGAGCAGCGAAACTGATGTTCGCCTAGCGAAACTATGGGCGAAATTATGGGCGAAACTAGCAGCGAACTTAGTAGCGAATTTAGGCAGAAATTAACTCTTTTAAGTGTTAACTTATCTGCAAGCGGTGTAGTGTGACCCTCATCTTTAAAGCTCGAGTGGGAAGCTGTTTATCAAGCACAGGTGAGTTCTAGGACCCCTCATTTACTTGTTTTAAACGATTTTGGGGCTGGAACACATATAAACCTGTTTATGAAATATGTATGTTTGACCCATTTGGTATGTAATCACGGGTGGTATGCTTAAGGTACGATTGTGGCTTGTATGTGTTCGTATGATGTGTTAGTATGAGTCCCCAAGGTTTAGGAGGGATAATTAGGGCTGTTGCACTCGAGAAGATGCATAGTCAAGTCCCGGTTTTCGGGAAAAATGCGGGAGTAAGTCCTTTCATGGGAGTCCCTGTAAGTGCCTGTAGATGAATGTTGATGTAGTCTACGTATGTATGATGCCATGTATGATGATGTATGATTGATATATGTGTGTTCCTTACGATGATGTAAGTATATCTTTCCACGACTTTACGTATTATGACAACGAATGAACGAAGTATTACGTAACGTAAAGTGAAAGATAAAAGAAGAGGAACATGAAAATGAATGCATGTATTAATGAATGAATGAATGAGTAATATGATGATGAATACATGCATTAACGAACGAACGAAAGAAGTCTTGCAAACATTGAATAAATCGATTGGTCTTTCTTGGTGATTGACCATGGTCATGGTACCTCTACCGCTTACCTACTAGTACTGTGGCATACGCTTTGATTCACGGCCCAGTAGCTAACACTGATCGGGGTATAGCATATGGTATTGGTACAACAGAATTCAATGTGCAAGTAAGGATGAAACGGGATCCTTGTCATTCGACCACAGTAATCATAGCCGAGTGCTATGAAGTGGGTAAAGCCTGACAGGATCCATATGAGAATTTAAAGATAATGATGTATAACGGAAGATGAAGATAATAAAGAATATTATCTATGTGTACGTACGACGTATGGTCATGTGAAAGAAAGGAATGGTTTATGATGTAAAAAAAGTATGTTTATTACAAAACTAGAACTCACCCAGCAACGCTGACTTTTATGTGTTTCCAGTGGGCAGGTAGTGTTGCTGGGGATGGCACGAGGCGGCTACTCAGCTCTTTTGGGATGGCATTCTCCTTTTGATAATGCTGCCACGCAATGTGTTGTGGGCCCATAACGCACGCAACACATTATGTTGCATGCAAGTGCAAGATTTCTTGAGGATCCTGATAAACAGGATTACTTAAGAAATCTTCTTTATGATGAAAAAAATTTTATGTCTTTATACTAGAGGTCACTGTATATGACCCTTTTGTAATTAGAAATGATGAATCTTTTGTATAATGTTTTTGTGATGTAATGCAACATTCGATGTTTTGTAATTGACGTACGTTGTATTAAATGGCAAAAGTAATTATAGTAAAAGAAAAGTTTACTTGGAAATTCCGATGCAATGTTATTTAAAATGCTTATAATTATATTTATCAAATGTATGTTATATTTGCCATGAACGACCAACTGTGAGGTGCCCGGGAGCGGGGCCTTACAAGTTGGTATCAGAGCCAAAGTTTAAGTGAAATGGGTAAATTTTCTAAATAAACCTAAACTTAAACTGAAAATGGGACAGAACCTAAACTTAAACTGAAAATGGGACAGAAAGGAAGGGAATGCCAACTGAGTAGCTGCGTGCCATCAGGTATTTTTTAAAAGATTAACTGGTATTATGTTCATATGTATGTGGTATACGTGTACTGTTAGATTTAGATGCTAATGTAGTCAGGACGGGCGATGCTCAGGGTGCGAAGAGTAAAGTAAGTGCCTAATCACAACTGGCCACTGTAATTAGGGACTTACTATGCTTGACATAAACTGAGCTATTTCCTTGAATGACCGTGTTAGTATTTGAACCTTTCATTGTGAGGTAGAAAATGGCTGGTGGTACATCTTCCAAAGCTTCCCGGGGTGGAGGTGGTGGCGGACGTGGTGCTGAACCACGAGCCACAAGAGGAAGACCTAGGGTGGAGAAAGTGGATCATGAAGAACCCGATACTCCTCATCTGGAGGGCGTAGACGAGAGCGCTAATTTGAGAGCCTCGGTAAAAGAGGCAGTGGTTGAAGAAGTACATCAGGTCATGCAGACGATTTTACCGTATGTAGTGACCGAAGTAATAAAGGCGGTACGCGAAGATGAAAGGCAAGGGAGGAACCGGTCCTCGGGGAGACCGCATCGACAAGAGCAGGAAACGGTTCTATCTGATAATGAAGAGGAAGAAGAGGAGGAGCCGAAACGGGAGACAACACGGGGTTGTAATTACGGGGCATTCATGAGGTGCAAGCCCCCTACTTTTGACGGTTTTGGCACTGCTGCTGACGCTCACCAATGGGTGAGAAAAATGCAGGTTGTCCTCGATATTAGTGATTGCCAGGAGGACAAGAAGATGAAGTTTAATACCCACTCTTTCACGGGGTCGGCTTTGTGCTGGTGGGACAATATAGTCCAAGCCGAGGGTAGCAGGACCATCGGAAGAATGAAGTGGTCCGAGTTAAAAAGGATGGTGATCGAGGAGTTCAGTCCTCGTCGGGAAATGGACAAAGTTGAGAGAGAGTTCCTGCAGTTGGAGGCGGGGACAATGACCCACCAACAGTACACCACCAAATTCAATTAGATGGCGAGAATGGTGCCGGATCAGGTGACGCCGGTGTCTCGAAAGATCAACCGGTATATTCAAGGGTTGCCAGCGGACATCTGCAGGCATTTGATTACTGCTCGACCGAGCACCTTTAGGTCAGCAGTGGATTTGGCTGGGAGATTATATGATGAACGGGCTGTGGTGGTGAAGGCTGAGATTAGTAAGAAGGGAGGTGGTGAGAGAAGCTGGCAGGGGAAGAGGTTTGGTCGAGGTGATACCTCGACGAGTAACAAGAAGGCAAGGGTGGATGACCGCCGTGTGGTCATGTCAGGAGCAGGGTTGAGGAAGTGTGGCCAGTGTGGATGGGAGCACTCGGGGGAGTGCAAGTGGGGATCAAATATCTGTTTCAGATGCGGGAAAGCAGGGCATATGTCAAAGGATTGCCGGGCAGGCAAATGTTTTAACTGTAGGGAAAGTGGTCATATGAGCAGGGACTACAAGAAGCCGAGGGCTGAAGGCTCAGCGCCGAAGAAGACGGGAGAAGAAGAGCCGAGGGCAAAGGCCAGAGCATTCACGATGACGCAAGAAGAGGCTAGGACGGACCCTGACGTTATGTCCGGTACGTTCCCGATAAACCAAACTTTAGCCTCTGTATTATTTGATTCGGGCACCAGTGGGAGTTTTATTTCTACTACTTTCTATGCTAAACTGCCTGTTAGAAGTAAATACCTCGATAAGTCCTTTGACGTAGAAACTGCTATTGGTAAGTCCACTAGGGTTATGGATGTGATAGAGGACTGTGCCATAGAATTAGAAGGTCCTAGGTTTGCTGCCAAATTACATGTGATGCCCCTAGGAGGATTTGATGTAGTATTAGGGATGGATTGGTTAGCAACCTACGAAGCGAATATCGTGTGCCGAAAGAAGATGATTAGACTAACGGCGACTGACGGGAGTCCGGTAACAATATAAGGCGATCGGGTTACGACGATTCTAAAAGTGATCTCAATGGTGGTGGCGGGAAAGTGTATGAGGCATGGATGTAGTGCCTACTCATGTTATGTAAAGAACATGGAGGAGCCAACACCATAACTATCCGATGTACCAGTAGTGTGTGAATTTGCATACGTATTCCCGGAAGACTTATCGGGATTGCCACCTGACCGAGAGATCGAGTTCCAGATCGACCTGATACCGGGTGCTCAACCTGTCGCCAAAGCACCGTATCGCTTGGTTCCGACGGAAATGAAAGAGTTGATGGAGCAGTTGCAAGAACTGCTAGATAAGGGGTTCATTAGGCCAAGTATCTCACCTTGGGGTGCTCCGGTTCTGTTCGTAAAGAAGAAAGATGGTAGTATGAGGATGTGCATCGACTACCACGAGCTGAATAAGTTGACGGTGAAGAACAGATACCCCTTACCGAGAATCGATGATTTGTTTGATCAGCTTCAAGGCGCCAGTTGGTTTTCACGAATAGATCTTCGATCGGGCTATCATCAGCTAAAAGTAAAGGAACAGGATATCCCTAAAACAGCTTTTCGTACGCGCTACGGTCACTAAGAATTCCTCGTTATGTCTTTTCGTTTGACCAACGCGCCGGCTGCTTTTATGGATTTGATGAATCGAGTGTGTCGGCCAATGTTGGATAAATCAGTAATTGTGTTTATCGATGATATACTGATTTATTCCAGGAGCAAAGAAGAGCATGCCGGCCATATTCGGGAAGTGTTGGAGACCTTGAGGAAGGAGAAACTGTATGCTAAGTTCTCCAAGTGTGCTTTTTGGTTACGCGAGGTGCAATTTCTGGGTCACGTGGTAAATGCAAAGGGAATAATGGTGGACCCAGCAAAGGTTGAGGCCATGATGCAATGGAAGTCACCAAAGACGCCATCCGAGATTCACAGCTTCTTGGGATTGGTGGGCTACTATAGCAGATTTATTCAAGACTTTTCCAAGATAGCCTCGCCTTTGACAAAATTGACTCGCAAGGACGTAAAGTTCGTGTGGGGTCGAGAACAGGATGATGCCTATGAGGAGTTGAAGACGAGACTGACACAAGCTCCTGTCTTGACATTGCCCGAGGGAAATGAAGACTTAGTGGTCTATTCGGATGCATCTTATTCCGGGCTAGGTTGCGTATTGATGCAACACGGAAGAGTAATAGCCTATGCATCTCGACAACTGAAGACCCACGAAGTCAACTATCCCACGCACGATCTAGAACTAGCTGCAGTGGTTTTCGCGTTGAAGATTTGGCGGCACTATCTATACGGGACGAAGTGCACCATCTTCACGGACCACAAAAGCTTGAAGTACTTCTTCGAGCAGAAAGATCTAAATATGAGGCAAAGGCGATGGTTAGAGCTGATAAAAGACTATGATTGTGAGATCCACTACCATCCGGGCAAAGCCAACGTGGTGGCGGATGCCCTTAGCCGAAAGGAAAGCCCGAGCCGATTCGGGTGAAGGCTTATCAGCTGATTATGACCTCTGATGTGATGACATAGGTTAAGGATTTCCAAGACGAGGCTTTGAAAGAAGATCGTCTTAACTCCGAAAGAATGAGAGGTCTAGTTGCAGAACTGGGTGAGAACATTGTTGGTGTTAAGACCCGATTTGGGCGAATGTGGATTCCTCGGTACGGGGATCTACGTGGAAAGATCATTGATGAGGCCCATAAGACTCGATACTCCATTCACCCCGGTGCCACCAAGATGTACCAAGACATGAAGAAAGATTATTGGTGGCCGGGTATGAAGCGTGATGTGGCGGAGTACGTGAGTAAGTGCCTGACTTGTTTACAAGTAAAGGCAGAGCACCAGAAACCCTACGGGAAGATCCAACCGTTGGATATACCCGAGTGGAAGTGGGAGCACATCACCATGGATTTCATCACGAAGCTACCATGTACCCGAAAGGGTATGATGCTATATGGGTGATAGTTGATCGTTTGAAGAAAATCGCCCGCTTCCTACCGATCAGCGAGACGTATTCCTCTGAAAGATTGGCGGATCTATTCATCAAAGAAATCGTAGCTCGTCATGGCGTTCCGGTGTCCATCGTGTCGGATCATGACACCCGTTTTACATCGAAATTATGGAAGAGATTCCATGATGCGATGGGGACGAGACTACATATCAGCACGGCGTACCACCCTCAGACGGACGGTCAGTCTGAGAGGACGATCCAGACACTCAAAGACATGCTTCGGGCGTGTGTGATCGATTTTGGAGGAAGTTGGGACGACCACCCGCCATTAGCTGAATTCTCATACAATAACAGCTATCATGCCAGCATTGGCATGCCACCTTATGAGATGCTATATGGTAGGAGATGCAGGGCACCCGCTTGTTGGGGTGATATTGGTCAGAAGGAATTAGGGAGCGTCGAGGTGGTCGAGGCTACGACTGATAAGCTTGAAAGGATCAAGGCTTACATGAAGGAAGCCAAAGACAGACAGAAGTCGTATGCCGATAAACGACGCAGACCGATTGAGTTCCAGGTGGGTGACCGGGTGATGTTGAAGGTCTCACCTTGGAAAGGAATTATTCGGTTTCAAAAGCGGGGCAAACTGAGCCCGCGGTATATAGGCCCTTTCCGAATCATTGTCCGGGTGGGAGAGGTGGCCTACAGGTTGGAATTGCCAGATGAGTTGAGTGGAATTCATCCAACCTTCCACGTATCTCATCAGAGAAAATATTTAGCCGATGAAGATACGATTGTTCCACTGGAGGATATCGAAGTAGATGAACAGCTCAATTATGTGGAGCAACCAGTGGCAATCATTGATTGAAAAGAGAAGCGGCTGCGAAATAAAGTGGTTCCTCTTGTGCGTGTACAGTGGAGGCACAAGAAGGGATCCGAATCAACATGGGAGACAGAAGATGAAATGAGGCAGCATTACCCAAGCTTGTTCGAGGAATAACAGGTTTCGGGGACGAAACCTAAATAAGGGGGTGGACTTGTAACACCCGGAAAATTTTCTAAGCAAGTCAAATAATAATAATGGGCTCAGACGAGACCATTTAATAAGATAGGCTGGTTATGGGTGTTAGACCAAATTAACGCTTCGGGGCGTGAGCTTGACGAGTTTAATGTCCCGGGAACGCCTGATACATATATATAGACGGATCAGCTGAGCAACTCTCATTTGCACCCAACACTCAACTTCTAGAGAGAGAAAGTGTAGAGAGAGAAAGTGTCGGATCGAGGCTTGGTTGGTCAAGGGATCGAAGGGTGGTGACTCCCAAACAACAGGAATCAAAGTAAGAAACGTAGTCTAATTGCTCCTTTTTTGTGAAAAACCCGGATTTAAGTTTTTGGGGTTTTATAAGTGACAAGAATCGCCCAAAAACGCACCTTTTTAGGTAAGAAAACCTGTAAAAAGCTTAGATATAGCTTCCTGGATGATAACCCAAGGGTTTGGGTGTAAAAGATTGAAGTTTTGGGTTAAAATGGGCTGATTCGTAAGTTTCAGCTCGTTCTGCGAAATTAAGCACTCATCCAGCGAAACTATGCAGCGAAATTAGAGGTTCCAGCGAAATTACAGTTTCGCTGCAGCGAAACTACAGTTTCGATTAGGCGAAACTACAGTTTCGATTGGGCGAAACTATAGTTCTTTGATAACTTCGCCGGTGCCCAGGTTGACCCTTAGACATTGCGAAACTAGGGAATTCCAACGAAAGTTGGGCGCTCAAGGCAGCGAATCTGTTCAGCGAAACTGGCAGAATGCTGCCTAGCGAAACGAGCAGCGAAACTGCTGTTCGCCTAGCGAAACTATGGGCGAAATTATGGGCGAAACTAGCAGCGAACTTAGTAGCGAATTTAGGCAGAAATTAACTCTTTTGAGTGTGAACTTATCTGCAAGCGGTGTAGTGTGACCCTCATCTTTAAGACTGATCAGGGTATAGCATATGGTATTGGTACAATAGAATTCAATGTGCAAGTAAGTATGAAACGGGATCCTTGTCATTCGACCACAGTAATCATAGCCGAGTTCTATGAAGTGGGTAAAGCCTGACAGGATCCATATGAGAAGTTAAAGATAATGATATATAACGAATGATGAAGATAATAAAGAATATTATCTATGTGTACGTACGACGTATGGTCATGTGAAAGAAAGGAATGGTTTATGATGTAAATAAAGTATGTTTATTACAAAACTAGAACTCACTCAGCAACGCTAACTTTTATGTGTTTCCAGTGGGCAGGTAGTGTTGCTGGGGATGGCACGACGCGGCTACTCAGCTCTTTTGGGATGGCATTCTCCTTTTGATATTGCTGCCACGCAATGTGTTGTGGGCCCATAATGCACGCAACACATTATGTTGCATGCAAGTGCAAGATTTCTTGAGGATCCTGATAAACAGGATTGCTTAAGAAATCTTCTTTATGATGAAAAAAAATTTTATGTCTTTATACTAGAGGTCACTGTATATGACCCTTTTGTAATTAGAAATGATAAATCTTTTGTATAATGCTTTTGTGATGTAATGCAACATTTGATGTTTTGTAATTGACGTACGTTGTATTAAATGGCAAAAGTAATTATAGTAAAAGAAAAGTTTACTTGGAAATTCCACTGCAATGTTATTTAAAATGCTTATAATTATATTTATCAAATGTATGTTATATGTGCGATGAACAACCAACTGTGAGGTGCCCGGGAGCGGGGCCTTACATATCTCCATGGAAGGGAGTTATGAGGTTTGGTAAACGAGGAAAACTCAACCCCTAATTTGTTGGACGATTCGAAATTAAGGAATGAATTGGGCAAGTGGCTTACCGACTCGAACTACCAGGAGAACTCAAAGGCATACACGATGTATTCCACGTGTCAAATTTAAAGAAGTGCATGTCGGACGAATCACTAATCATACCACCAGAATAGGTTCATATCGACGAAAAACTTTATTTTGTCGAAGAACCTATAGAAATTCTAGACTGGAAGATTCAGAAACTCAGAAGAAAGCAGATAAGGTTGGTGAAGGTTAGATGGAACTCGAAGTGAGGACCCGAATTTACCTGGGAACGTCAGGACCAAATGCAGCAAAAGTACCCTCATCTATTTAAGTGACAAATCCGAAGCGCGTACCACTGTATGAAAATTTCGGGACGAAATTTCTCTAACGAGGGGAGAATGTAACAACCGGTCAAAACCAAGGTAATAATCGTTTACAAAATATTAAATAAATATAATTCCTACGTCAAACGCGACTAATTTATAATCACTCTTCAAATTATAAAATCATAATTTAAATTAGGTTTAACATTACTATACTTGGTGTAAATATATATATATATATATATACAAATATAATAATAATAATAATAATAATAATAATAATAATAATAATAATAATAATAATATAATAATAATAACATCAAATCTTGCATGCAATCTTGGTAGATTGCACTACCTGCATGCAATACACCACACATCCACTAGCACAAATATAAACACAATCATTCACATCTTACACACTCACCAACACACTCAACCTTTCATCTCCTCTCCTCTTCATCTTCCATCATCAGTTTCTTTCTTTCTTCTCCCCACCCCCACCGAACCATCACCACTGCCCCATCCATCACCGCCGCTGCCAAGAGGCGGCAGTAGCACCAACGCCTCCTTAGGCCGCCAGTTCTCTCCCTCTCTCTCCCTCGGTCGAACTCACCCTCACCGCTCTCTCTCTCTCCCTCAGTCGAACTCACCCTCACCGCTCTCTCTCTCTCCCTCGGTCGAACAACACCATCACCAAACCATCATCCATCGCCACCCTCTTTCCTCTGCTGGGAGACCGCCACCACCGCACCACCGTCTGCTAACACCCATCGCAGACCACCACCGCCGCACCACCGGTCGAGAACCACCATCCAACCACAACCATCACCATCTCCACCTTCAACCACCATCACCAACCCGTCACCCACCACCACCGTTAGAACATGCATTGTACTTGGGAGTCAAAACAAGAAGGATTATCAAGCTAAAAGTCGGATTAAGGTTCAGAGTGGAAATCAAGTCGTGACACCGTGAGATAACGTTAGAAACCAAAGTTCTAGACTCAAGTTATAACTATTTAGAATAATACTCGATGTTATGTTCATGCATGGATCATCAAGATTGAAATCTTGATTTGTTGGTTCACCCGCTTGATGATTTTGGAAAACATAAGTTTATGAATGAAAATGGGATTCAATGTGATGTTTAAATTAGAAAATTTTACTATTAGAAGTTGGTATTGATAACATTGGTATATCTTGATGATTGGAATTATGAGAATATAGTGATATGAATTTGAGACTTTGGTATAGTTTTAGGATTAAAATTTGTAGGATCATGGATTACAAGGATATGTTAGTGGGACATAAAAGTATGAACTAAGGATAATGTAAGAAATGTTGGATGTTAAATCATGGATGATAATAGATGGTTAGAAAATTATGGGTACAACACTTCACTAAGTAAATGAAGACTAGGAAATATAGTGACTATGACGAAAGACTTGTGAAATAAAAAGAAGTAACATAATAAACAAGAGGACTAAGGAATTTTATGGCAAATAATAAACCTCTTGGTCGATATTACAAAATAAATACTAATTTTTAGAAATAAATAGTATTTTAAAAAGTAAAATAGTAAAATTCCTCAAAACTAGTAATATATATACACATATACGCATATATATATATATATATATATATATATTTAGTTAACCAAAATGGATGGAAAGTAGTATATTTATATATATTTTTGGATCACTTTAAGGAAAATAAAATGTTGTGTAAGAAGTCATAAGTAATTAGTAGAAACACATAAACTAATTATTTAAGTAAAAGATAGTCCTTGTAAGAAGTACAAAATGAATTACGTTAGATACTAGTAAGTATAGGTATTCACGATAATAGGTTTATTAAGAAAGCCATTTAATAAATGAAAACCCTTTTCAAAAGCATTTTTATCAAAAAATTGGGTGAACAAACAGTTTTAAGCAAAGCTATACAACCTGTTAAAAAGAAATTCTTTCACGTCTAGGGTCGTGATTAAACTAGTACGTGGCGTGTGAAAACAAGAAATCGAAATCAGCAAAGGTGAGTACTTCGGCCTCATTTTTATTAAATATTGTCGTATTTAAATTATTTTGGGGAAAAACATGATTTAAAGATATGAATTATCTTATATATGATGATTGATTGAGAAAACGAATATATATATTAATTTGATGGTATAAGTTGGGTCAGTTATATGCGTACATATTACTGAGCCCCTAAATCCCCCCATAATCATTAACCTGGGGGAGGCCATAGACTTATATGGGTAGATCTATCGGGTTAGAAGGGCTCGCTCTCACGACCAGTCGCTCTAGTCAGGATTGTGAGGGAGTATATATGTTTGGACTGTTGTGGGGCAACGACGTGTTTCTTGGTTTGATTATGGACTTATAGCCGAAGTTATCGTATGACCTAGCTAGTCTATGATACATATATTAATTTCTCTATCATCATAATGAAATTGAAAAATATATTGTTTTTCTTTTAAATTCTGAAAACCTAAATGCTCACCAACTTTTTGTTGACCTAGTTTTCTCATGTTTTTCAGGTCAGTAAGGTATTTGAATTGGGAATGACGCGTAGGGATTTCGGGAGGGTCAAACGGTGTTGGATGATGAAAGAACGTGGGACCTAAACATCTAAGTGTGGATCTTTTCGTAGGAAAAGATTATTAAATAAATACTTGTCTCAACTTATGTATACATTATGAATAAGTTAGAAGTTTCGTAATGACAATTATGTTTCTTATAAAAAAACGTTTGACTATAGTCGTTGGTAATATTCCAACTTCAGTTACCACCCTTCCACGTATTCAGCAGTGGTATAAATCGGTTTTTGGGGTGTGACAACATATTTTCAAAGCAAGAATACCAAACAATCTTGATTCTTCACTTAATCAACCCGTTCAATCATTGCCCTATCAGTAAGATAAAATAAGCCCATATTGTCAAGTTTCAATTCACAAACGACCCCAATCAAATGTTATAGATACAGAATCTTGACCTGATCAAACATGACGAAAACCCCATGTTTAAGTACCAAACTTCAAATCATCCGGCGTCTTCCAATTACAGTTTATAGATGATAAAGTCTTAACATGGTGAAGTTTTTGCATGAGAATTTTTTTATGCAAATGATGGTTTACTGCGGTGAAGATTTTGCATTGAAAAGTTTTCTCATGGAAAGTTTTCTCATAAAAAATTTCTCACATGGAAAGTTCTCACATAGAAAGTTCTCACATGGAAAGTTCTCACATGAAAAGTTCTCACATGAAAGTTCTCATATGGAAAGTTCTCACATGGAAAGTTGTCACATGAAAGTTTTCATATGGAAAGTTCTCACATGGAAAGTTCTCACATGGAAAGTTCTCACATGGAAAGTTCTCGCAGGAAAGTTTTTGCATGAAAGTTTTCACATAAAAAGTACTCTCATGGAAAAGTTTTCTCATGAAAAATTCTCTCATGAAAAAGTTCTCGCAAAATACGGTTATTTTTGCCAAGTTCTCACACGATGCAGTTACTCCCGTAAAAACTTCAACCAAAATCGACTATTGATTTTGAATCACAGCTATGGTCTCAAATCTTTATTTTCCCCCCAAAGTGAAAGATACCGTGTGTAATCATGTATCAAAGCCGATTTCATGTGTGTTCACCCTCGGTTTCACCTTCTTCTCCTTCGAAACCGGTCCAAACTTGATCTAAACCTTTAGATCTTCAATCTCCATGTTTAACGTCTTAAACGGATGATCATGGAATGAAAATCTGTGTATCAAGAGCATCACCTTGCACTAATACCAACTGTAAAGTCCTCATCTAAATCGATTCCACATATTGTTACACTTGATAATCAAATTAAGCAGGATGTGTGCATGTGTGATATCAACGAACTTCAAACAAACTCAATCGAATATTATTAATCAAACGATTACAATACCAAAGGAGTTTAAGTCGTTTAAGCTCGATCCACCCGAGGTGAGCTCCCCTCGGGTGCCCTATCACACAACTCACTGCTCCCACACGCCCAGAGCACCTTTACAAATGAACACACATAATGAAATACAAAGGAAAAACATCTATTTATACTATCTAGATGTTCTCGTGTAGAGGACTAATCAAGGCTCGGCAAAACAATTGAAGGCTGAATAAAGACGACTTCGGAAGACTGCTTCGTGCGAAAGACAAAGTCACGCGAAACTGAAGCCCATGCAAAATTGCCTGTCGCGCGAGAGTCGGGATTTAGTATAAATTGTTTGGTTTTTGTTTTGTAATTAAGTCTTTGATCATTTTTCATTCCAGAACTCTTGTATTACTGTGTATTTTCGCACAAGACCTGTTATAGGTTGTTTTGTTCAATACAAGAAGCATATTTTTTATCAATTCAATTCTTCTCTTATTCCAATCATGTTTACATTCCGCATTCACATGATTGAGATCGTGATTTGATTATTTCTGGGAGAAATCCATAGTTTTACAATTGGTATCAGAGCTTTAGGCTCTAGAATCACGATTTGAAGAAGTTTTGGATTGATTTCTACTCATTTCTTGTGGTATTCATCATTGGTTACTTGAGATTAAGCCATGGTGATGTTATGCTGCCAAAATTTTGAGAATTTGGATTGAATTGGACTGATTTAGTGGACTTTAGTTGAACTTTAATCATAATTAAGTTTAAAAATTGAACTAAACTCATTAAAATCGGACTAAAATGAGTATAATCGGACCTATTCAGTGATTTGGAGGTGATTTTCGCTTGAAAACACACTTGGAGAATTGATTGTGCGTCAAAATTGGACTTTTCGCGTGCGAAATTAACAATTTTCGCACAGGCGGTTTTTGGTATTTTTCGCGCGAAAATAATTTGTTGGAAAAGGAAGCTTTCGTCCGAACATCTATTTCGCGCGAGGATCATTCTCGCGTGATACTCATTCTCGCACGAGTCAAGTATTTTCGCACCAGTTTTCAAGGTTCAATAATCTCTGATTCAATTCCACAGAATGTCTTCATCTACTCCTAACTTGAAGCATCTCACTGCTTCTCTTCATCTTGATATGAAACTATCTACTGCTTTGATTGCCAAGATTGTTACTGAACCTGAAGAGGAGGAGAATCTATTTGCTGAATTTGTTTCTGATGATCTGTTAGAAGGGTTGTTTGGTAAGAAAGAAGAAGAGAAAGAGGAAGTTGAAACAGAGAAGGAGGAAGTTAAATGTGAAGAGAAAGCTGAGAAGGAAGAACAGGAAGAGAAAGTTGCTGAGAAAAGATTAGAGGTTGAAGAGTACACTGTTGAGCCTCCAGTCAAATGCCAATGTGAAGATCTAAAGACTGTTGAAGTTACTCTAGTGGAAGAACAGGTTGCTGTCATGAAGGCTTTCATGGTAAAGAAGGTTGAAGAAACTAAAGGAGAAAGTTCGGAACCAAAGGTATATGATGATTTATGCACAAATTCTTGTGTTGAGAAAGTTCAAAGGTATAGAGTTCATAATGAGAACTTGATAATGGAAGTTGAAAAACTTCAATATCAAGCTCGAAAACATAAGTCAAATGAAAAGATTTTTAAAGAAAAACTTGATGGTTTAAATAAAACGGTTTACAACTTACAATTAAATCTTCATGATAAAGAATGTACAAATAATGATTTGACAAATAGAATTAATGAACTTGCCTTAGAAATCAATAGACTCAACAGTGAACTAGCTTCGGCTAAATTGACTGTTGAAAAGTTTGAACTTTCATCAACTATGGTTGAAGGTATTATCAAGTCATAAATGACACAGAAGATAAAAGGAGGAAAGTGTGGTGTTGGATTTTCAAACATCGCTCCTCCAATTAATCATGATTATTCATGTTTACCTTCATCTGATGTCATTTCTGATTCTGATATGAGTTATGGGATAGGCTTTTCTCCATCCTCAGACTTAAAACCTTCAGTCGAGGCAAATCTGAAAGTTGATCCTATCATAATAACTAAACCTAAACAATCAACTGAAAATCTTTGTGCAGATAATGTGAAGGTGGATGGTTTGGTTGAAGAGTGGGAGAGTGACTATGAGAGTGAAAATGAAAGTGAAAGTTTGAAAAATAAGAATGTAAATAATTTCAGATCTGATTATAATCAAGCTTCATCAAGAAATGAAAATATTGTTGATTTGAATGTGCCAAAATTAAATATTAAATACAATTTGAATGAAAATCAAAAGGCAAATCAGAAAGAAAAACTTGAAAAGGATTTTAAAAATAGATTTGTTTCTAAAGGTTTAATTGAAGATGAAAATTATATTTTTAAAGAAACGAATTTTCGATTCTTTAAAAATAAACTTCATCAGAATGCTAATCCTGTGAAACAAGATATTTGTAGCCCAGATGAGCAAAAGACTGGTTCTTCTTCATCAATTTTGTATCTTCAAAAGCCTGGTCCTTCTCCAGCATCAATCTGCATGACAAAGCCTGGTCCTTCTCCAGCATCAATTCGAATAACAAAGCCTGGTACTTCTTCAGCACAATCTAAGACTGGTCCAATTCCAGCATTATCCGTTCAAATAGCCAAAGAAGATAAACCTAACATTCTAAGTGGTCACAAATCACCCATTTCCTCGAATTTACATAAGATGAACAAGCAATTATCAAATGAAGCAAAGATTCGAGAGACTGTTCAGAGAGTTAAACCAAAAAGTCAATCTGACTTTGGTTTCTATGATAATTTTTATAATTGTCATCCACAGTTTGTTTTCCACACACAACAAAGAAAATGTTATCAGTGTGGAAACATAAATCATCTGGCGAATAATTGTCCTTTTTGACAAAAATCATTAAGCAAACAACGATTTCATAATTCTATTGCTCACAATAGAAAAATGTTTTTCACTCGTGGAAAATTTTCAAAATCAATGAAATCAAAGGTTGATCATGCCAATGATGTCGAAAAGAACAAGAATTTGAAAAATGATTTAAAAGATAAAATCAAATTGAAAAGTGTGAATAAAAAGATTGATGTGCTAAACAAATATAAAAATCTTAAATCATTTTGTTTAAATGTAACACAGAATGTGCTCAAGTCTTGTTTGACGTGGGTACCAAAGACTAAGTAATTCATTTACTTATGCAGGAACGACCGCAAAAGATCACTGAAAGCTTATGGCATGTAGACAGCGGTTGTTCAAAGACATATGACAGGAAACTTACAATTGCTTCTAGATGTTCAGTCATATATCGAAGAAATTTGAAAATACAACTTTGAAAAATTATTTTTGGCCTTAGGGGGAGTCAAGATTGGATTATTCAATAAAAATGAATTTTCATAATTAAATGAGAAATGATTTTACACAGTTCAAAAAAAGTCTAAGTACTTTCAAAGGCTTACATATAAATAGACTTGGATCATGATTGATGTGTCAGTAGGCTTTGCTTTCAGAAATGAAAATATCATAAATGAGTGATTAAACTTGAATTAAAGTGATATGATTTAGTAGGGAACATATCAGGATTCTATGACAATATCAAAAATGTTCTAACACAGACTGAGAGTTATAATCTTGTCATACTCAAGCCTGTATTTGTTTGATTCGGTGATTATTATAACTATGTATATATATATAAAAGAAAATACAAAAAGACAAAAAGAAATAAAAAAGGCAAAAAGAAAATAGTTGAGCAAATAATTGAGCAACAAGATGCCAAAAGGCCATATAGGATATAAGATGCCAAGAAGCACAACAAATCAAAAGATATGTCTAAAGACATACATACTATATGGTATATATTTTCTATTTTGAGAATATTTTCTGATCATGGAAGGCAAAATCAAAGGATGGGGCATGTAAGTCCGGATGGCTTGTAAGTCCTAAACATCTTGAGAGGGCAGACGTAAGTCCGGATGGCTGTTAGTAAGTCCTTAAACTTGTTAATATTCCGTGATTAAGAGATATTACTCAGGCTAGTTATGCTCAAATAGTTATATTTTAGGAATAAATAAATGGTATCACTGTTCAACAATGCATGATTTAAGTCAATTTGGGATGACTTGAAATCTCGACAGTGTCTTGAAGGATAATAAGTATTTTATAGAAGTTCTGATTGTGGGATCCACTGAATTATATTAAATCAAATAAAACATGATATGTATCACTCCTTATGTTTCTGAGTAAACCTGAAGTACAAGTTTAAAAAAGACAAAATATATTGACAATCAACTTAACCAGTTTATTTTAAATAAAGCTGGATAGAGTCTTGACTTGATAAAGAACTATATGATCTCATTTTGAAAATTCTTACAAGAAAAGGAAGGTTCCAGTTCATGCACCAGTTCCTCCAAATTCTTTGAAGCAATTTCTTTCTTGGAGTTGTGAAAAGGATTCAGGTCAGGTTGTGATCAAATGTATTGATAGATCATACAGAATCATCAATCCAGCTGACTTAATGAAGTTTGGTAAAGACGACTTGAACAAGCTGCTACACTGTTCTATCTCAGCCGACGAGTCCGTTTATTTTCAATCTTGCCAATACGTATGGATGACGGATCGAATCCTTAGAAATAAATGGAATGCCTTTTCAGGATCATACAAGAAAGCAAATGTTGATCTTGACTAAGATTGTTTCACCGAGCCTAGGGGGAGATTGTAGAGGACTAATCAAGGCTCGGCAAAACAATTGAAGGCTGAATAAAGACGACTTCGGAAGACTGCTTCGTGCGAAAGACAAAGTCACGCGAAACTGAAGCCCGCGCGAAATTTCCTGTCGCGCGAGAGTCGAGTTTAGTATAAATTGTTTATTTTTCGTTTTGTAATTAAGTCTTTGATCATTTTTCATTCCAGAACTCATGTATTACTGTGTGTTTTCGCACAAGACCTGTTATAGGTTGTTTTGTTCAATACAAGAAGCATATTTTTGATCAATTCGATTCTTCTCTTATTCCAATCATGTTTACATTCCTCATTCACATGATTGAGATCGTGATTTGATTATTTCTAGGAGAAATCCATAGTTTTACATCTCGCGTTAGAACTTTAAGTCTCGCGTGGCAACTCCTCGCTTTCGCGTGATAAGATTTTATCCTTCATCTTTAAGTTCTCGCATCCTTGTATTTCTCACATGATTTGAGTTTTTAATTTTCACTTAATATTGTAATCCATTAAGGCTAGGTCCTTACAGAAACCATTAGTAAGATATGTTAACTTTATCCTTCAAAAATAATCATCATATAACAGAACATTAGTATACACAGATTATCGCTTTATCAATACTTTATCATTAAGACGTTTGCTTAATTATTAACTATTACTCTTCTTTACCCGTCAATTTCCAGTCATTATTGTTGCCTATGATGAGCACAGGACTTTACCGACATGCCAATTACCGACATGCCAATCCAGGCCTTACTATCGTACCCATATAGGCCATTATTGTCATGCCAATTCAGGCCTTACTGACCTACCTATTCGGGCCTTTACTTTAATGACATGCCAATCCAGGTCTTACTGCCATGAGGGAACAACAAATGCAATCCTTCTCTATCATTTACTTGCAAGGCTTTACTTTACAAAGGTACATGTTATCAGCCTAATAACATTTCTTAAAGTTTTACTTACATCTTTAGTTATACATATACTTATAGAGAATAGAAAATAACTCT